>PVJX010001320.1:0-168607 GCA_004027295.1 Dolichotis patagonum
CAATAAGACAATCACAAACTGTAGATTCAGCTGCCTCTGAAAAACTCATCCCCCATGACTGCATGTGACTTTGGGGGACATCCAAACACAAACCATGACACTGGGATATCCTCCACTCTATTAGTGTTCACACTGTTCATTTGGTTATAACTAGGCCTTGAACTGTCTTAGGGAATATGAATTTAGCTAAATTGTGGATGTGTACTGTGGATAAAATCCAAACAGATAGTCTTGGGGAAAGAATAGAGAACTAACAGAATCTTGTTATGTTGAATTTGGCAGCTGGAGGGAAACCTGTGAAGGTTTTTGAACAGTGTATTATCATGACTGTACTAGTCATATTTCTTATTGCTGGGACGCAATATCCAAATCGATCATTTAAAGGAAGTGAAGTTGAATTTGGTTCATGGTTTGGGGGGATTTAGTTCATGGTCAACTGGCTCCAAAGCAGAAACCACATGGCAGAAAACACATGGTGGAGCAAAGCTCCTTAGTTCATGATGGCACGGGGACAGTTCCAGAGAGAAAGGAGTGAGAGACCAGATATAGGACCTAAGTTTCAACCTCCATGACCACCCAGACATGTGCTTTTAGTAATGCTGGGGTTAGTTCTCAAGTTGACAATTAAGCTTAAATATCACATCTCATACCTTGTTGACTTGATATGCAAATATACCTCCTTAAAACATACTTTATCTCCAAACAAACATAATAGCAAGTTAATAATTCTATATGACATGATACAACTATCCTGCATACAATTAGAAATGCAATGATGCTTCCTTCAAAATCTCAACAGTGCTAGCATTTATCAAAAATCCAAGTCAGTCTCTTCTGAAACTCCAGACAAACTTAGCTATAAACCTCTATAAAAATAAAAAAGTTACATAATCCCAAGGTACAATGGCACAGGGTAAAATTTTCCATTTCATAAAAGGAGACCGAGGCAATATTGAAACCATGCATGGCAAACATTAAGTCCTATAGCTCCATGTCTAGCATCCAGGACACGTGGTGGTGAGATGAGAGTTCCACAGGGCTTGGGTGGCTCCTGGAATGTGCTTTCACTAATCCCCGATGGCTCTCACCAAATCTGGGTTGTTAGAAGATTAATGCAGGAATAACATGTGCAGTGTGTGAAGGTGCAAGGTGAAGGCAGGAAGGCCAGCTGTGGGCATGGTTTGATGTGATTTCCAAGTGGCCATTGCTATCACACAGTTGTTCATAGACAGCTGTCATTGTCACACTTGGGTGGACAGCTTCATCTGCAGAGAGGTCTCGTGGCCAAGGTCAGGCCCCTGGCAGCCATGGCTGTCTCAATGACTGGTCTATGTGTAAGTACAAAGACCTGAAATAACTGACCCAACTTAGGACAATTTTGAAGAAGCATTTTAGCTTCTGAGCTTCCCCTCAGGAACAGAGGTGGCCTTAGGCATCTTTGGAGCTGACTATAGCCTAACTTTTCTCTGTGCTCACTCTAGCTTCCAAGGATATTCCAAGGATATTAAATATCCTGCCTTCTAAACTCAACCTTAGAATCTGTTTTCCAGGGAACCCAATCGGTGATATTCATCTAAATAGAATTACATTAGTCTAGGTGAGGAATAATAAGGGCCTAAGTTAGAGTAGCATCATTTGAGCAAAAATGAAGACATAAAGAAGGAGCCAGTGTCTTTACAGAACAGATTTACTCTGATGCAGATGCTGTTAGGGACTTTGTAATTAGGATTCACTAGGATCACATTTCTGTGACTGTGAAAATGATTCAGCCAATTTCATTCAAAGCATATGTGAAAGAAGACATCAGTGAATGAAAAACCATTGATGCATGAATAAATGAATGCATGAATCAATAAGTGGAACAGATGTGGCAAGTCCATTTACAGATCCATGAATAGTGTGAGTCCAGAAATATGATTCTACTCTTCACAGGGCTGTAGTTTATTACTACAGTAGTAGTAGTTTATTACTACTGTAAAGAAGCTGACTATCTGACTGTCTTTGTTTTCACATTTCAAGCTTCTGTACTTGTGTATACACAAACCATGATGAGAAAAGCAGTGTGGAGCATTTTCCATGAGGTACTTGTGCTACAAATGTAAGTCTCTTAACTACTCATCAGGGATTTGAGATACACTAAATAGGTACATCTTACCACAGTCCACCATCACCTTAGAAGCATTAAAGGTACCCTGTTTCTAATTTAAGTCACCAGATATATAAAAGCTTACACCAAATTTCATCGGACCAGGTCTACCTGTTCATGACAGTGAAGCAGCCAGGACATTCCATTTGACAGTTTGATTGATGATTCTCTTTTAAAGAGAATTCATAAAAAATGAGCTTGTTTTATATTGATATTTGTCTTTTTCTACTGAAAAAGATAGCAAATAAATCTAGGGTAATTTTATACATTGGTTTACATTTTTTAACCTAACAAAGCACATTTTAGGATGTGCCTGTATCTACACTGGTGCAGGCAGCTTCCTACTGTGAGTGTGACCATAGCTAAGATGTAGTAATCCCTAGGCACTAAAATATAGCTAATCTCCAGAGAACGTTCATTTTTGTTTTATATGTTCTCCTTATCAAGACCACTTAAATTTATTCCTAAAATATTTACTGAGAAGTAACTGTACACCATATTAAGCAAGGTTATTAAGGAATAAATGTACCCAAAGAGAAGACAGAAGGGAAGAAAATGGAGCAAGTGACATAAAGAAGAGACTCTTGGTAATGTCACTGTTCCTGAAAGCTATGCTAATAAGAGCCAACAAACATCCATTAGATTTAGTATCTTGGACATGCTAAGTGGCTTTTCAATGGCAGTTTCTGTAGAGTAGAAGCCAGAATGGCCTCATATTAAGGAAAGGCAGCAGATACAGCAGGTTCTGAGTAGCTTTCAGTGATCTTGATGTAAAGAAAAGGGGAAAAACTGGCAGTGATTTGGGGAGAGGGATCAAAACAAAAGAAGAAAGATTTTTTCAGATGTGAGAAAACTGGTTTTATATGCCACAAGAAATGAACTTTAGAGGCAAGAAAATACAGAAATTCAGGGAGAAGATGAGATAGATGAAGTAACAGTCCCAGGAGGCAGCCTGAGATAGGATTTTCAGGACCAGTGTTGAGATAAAGACCACACTAATAATAGCAATAGTGCTAACTAATAAGTACTCACACCCTCAGCATGGTGGGATATTATTACCTGATTTTTATAGTTTAGAAAAGCAAGACACAAAGAAGAACAGTACAGATACAGAAGGCTTTTAGGAGGAGAAAGAAATGAATGTGTTTGCTATTGTGGGTTCCATTTTAGTCCTGAATAAAATCTGGTAAATCTGCTAAGGATGAGGAGGAAGCTGGTACAGAAAAAAGATTGGAATTAAATTTCAAAGTTTAAAAACAATTGTGAAAGATTTGGGAGTGGATTCCAACTAGAAATCACAGGAGTCCCAGTCAACTTAGCTGTGCAATTTTCTGTGGCAGCACTTGGGTCCCAGGAGCAAAGCATGTGAATATTTAGCATTGACACCACTCATGGTCATTTCTGTTCCTTTAAGAAGGTACAGAATCCAACAACAGAGTACTATTCTTCCATGAAGTAGGATAAACTTGAGTCATTTGTAGGAGAATGGGTACACCTTGAGAATATAATAACAAGTGAAATAAATTGGACACAGAGGCTTAAATATTGCATGGTTTCTCTTATATGATTAACCTAAAATATAAATAGAGAGCAAAATAAAAGACAGATAATAGGAGATATGGAGATATGGAGAGGATCAAGAGGGAAGGAGAGGAGGGCTAGGGGATGAAAAAGAATTGAGATGTTATATACATGTTCCAACTTCCTATAAGGAATATGATCATGTACTAAGAATAAAAACTGAAAAAAAAGAATGTCCAGTATCCTAAGGGACATCATTGCTTATTTCATGGCCTATAGATGATGCCACCATCAAAGTTCCTGCACCCTTCTTATTCTAATTGCCTTCTCATTGACTTTACCTACCCTGCGGATATTTCACAAACTATATTATGAACCTTAGTCGCACTACGTATGTTCTAGGACCTCAGTAAGACTTTCAGTAACTTAAATCTTCTACCTTTCCCCAATTTATGTGATTCTTTTTCTCCCAGTCCAAGTTCAATCACTTTAATCATTCAAAGATGCTGTCCAAATGACCATTTCCTTATGTTATTACAAATGTAATAATAATGTAATTTCTGTTGATATAACTTTCTTCTTTCTTTGCATAGAAAAAGCTGTCCCAGATTTCAAATGCAGTTAAATGTCACCTCCTTTAGGAAGTCCTCACTGACTATCCTTGTTCCTAAGCATTTTTAAATTATGCATTTCTCATATATTCTCTCTCCTAGCACTCTGCATGGCTCCTCAATCTTGCAGTGATTATTAATTTATCTTCTGGTCCATATATATTTAGTTATCTTCCATATAACTAAATTGTGAAGCTTTTGAAGTCTGGGATTATGTGTATTTTTAAATATTTGTATACATATAACAGCATAGTGGCTTAAATAAAGTAATTGATTAAAAGCTCTTGAAATGATACATTTCTTTTTAACATTCATTGAGTATATATTCTCCTTCATATAGAATTCAAAAAATTAAAAATATAATTCCAATTGCAGTACACAATATATCACTGGGATATCAGTATTGGGATTTAATGAGACTAGACTCATATGTATATTTTTAAATAATCTATATAAGCATTCAGAAATTTTGGTGTGCTAGTTATCCTCTTATTTATGATTTCCTAGATAATAGTGTATCATATGCCATTTCTGAGAAAGTATCTCATAAATTTTAACATGAATGATGTTAGCCCTGGGATAACAAAGTTACTATATTCCAAGGAAAATAATTTTTAAAGGAAATAATTTTTGGATTTTTGGATTTTAAGCTAGAGAAATTATACAAATCTGACAGCAACCAGCTTCATTCTTGGCATTATTTTCATCTTGCTGCAGTTCAAATCTAACTTTAAGGAGACAGAACACTGTTTTTGTTATTTTTCCATTTTAAAATAGTGATAAGAGGGAAGAGAACAAGGATTCCCCAAGAAGCAAGCCCTCCATGCAAACCACCTCATAGACTGTCAGCGCCTTTAGGTCATAGTCATGATTGCCTTAGTCACTTTTGCATCAGGGTACAAAATACCTGACACTCAAACTTTAGGGAAGTTTATTTTGGTTCACATTTTCATTCCATGGTTGACTGACTCCAAGGCAGAAATGGCACAGTGGAATGGCAGAACAATACAAAATGCTCAATCCATGAAAGCCAGGAAGCTGAGAAATAAGGGAGGAGCCAAGGACAATTGTCATGGTTTATGTTGGTGGCCCCCAGGCCTCATGTATATGCATTGTGCATTTGTGATTGGTTCATTGTCTAGTGCTTGGATTGGTGGTATCAGTGCTACACCCTGCTAGGGGTGGAGCCAGGATATGATGTAATGGCAGGAAGAAGGGGTGTCTCTCTCTCTTGCTGGTTTTGGCTTTGCTGTTTGCAGCCACCATGAACTGCATCCCTGCCATGCCACCCTGCCTTGGAGCCAACTGAGTATGGACTAAAACCTCCAAAAACTGAAAAAAATAAACCTTTCCTTTCCCAACTTTGGGCATTGGGTATTTTGTCTCAGTGATGAGTAAAAAGTAACTAAGACAGAATTTGGTACCAGGAGTGGAGTCATTGCTGTGACTATACCTGACCATGTTTTTCGAGAGGCTTTGGAAATAGCTAGTGAGCAGAGTTTAGAAAGGTTCAGACTTGTTGCCTAGATGCACAGAGCTGGAGCAACTTACATTGTTCTATAGAAGAGATTCTGGCCAGAGCTCAAGAAACCAGAAGGCTGATAGAAAGCCTGATGGTAAAGACCAGGCTTGCAAGGTTTCTGGTGGGAAGGAGGACTGTATTGGTTGTTGGACTCCCCATGATGTGTGTTATGGCTTGGCAAAAAGTTTCTCTGCATTTTGCTCATGGCCAGAGAATTTGCCTGAGACTGAGATTAAGGGTAATGGACTGATTAATCTGGCAAAGGAAATTTCAAGGCAATCAAATATTGAGGCTGTGGCATGGCTATTGTTGGGGGCTTTTAGCCAGCTTTATGTTGCTAATCAAGAACAAAGAGCCCAGCAGGATAATTTAAAACACTGTGAGTTTGGCCAGAAGAAAAACTCCAGTAAAGCTGTGGATTGTAAAGATAGTGCTAAGACTTGGATTGCTGAGAAGAAACAGAGAGATAAGAAAGATGGCCACTAGGCATCCCAGAAAGCAGTGGGTTTCCACCCTTTGCAGCCCCAAAACTGGAAAAGTGAAAAAAATTTCTCAGATGAAAAAGATTCAGAGCACCATGCTCCAGAATGGCACGAGAGGCCACATGAGGTTCCAAAATGGCGGCATCCACATAAGTTCCAAAATGGCGGCAACATAAAAAAGCTTTTCTTCAGAATCGGGTTCACAGAGCCCAGTGATCTAGGCAATCAAACCCTACAGCCAAGAGAAAAAAAAAGCCTGGCTACTGCTCCAGCTGGCAGCAGACCTTGGCAGCATCCACATGGTGTTGATTTTAGGTGCAAAAAAAATGCACAAATTCTGAGGGTAAGACGCCTTCCACCTCGATTGCAAAGGGCCTGGGAGGCCAAACAGTGTGCCCCTGAGAGGGCAATATATAAAGATGTAATTGTAAGGCCAAAGGTGCTGTGGAGACCCCAGAAGTTTGGAAAAGCCAAAAATGTAGATCATTCAAGAAAAGCTGCAAAAACTGAGCAGAGAGGGTTTAAGAGAAAAGCTGCAGGAGCTAAAATCCCTAAAAGTGCCATGGGGATGAAATCACCCAAGCCTTTTGGAGCTTGCAACCAGATTGCTTCAAATGCTGAGCATGAAACTCTAAAACTTAATGTTCGCCCTGCTGGATGTTAGACTTGCTCTGTTTCCAATACTTTATATTCCCCCATTTGTAACTTTTGGAATGGTGATGTTTATTTTGTGCCTTTGCATTTCAGAAATGTTTAACCTTGTTTCACTTGTACAGGTGGTTACAGTTAACAGTTTGCCATAGATATTGGAGGAGACTTGGGACTTGGACTTCTCAGCAATGCTGGAAATGTTAGGAATTTGGCAACTCTTGGAGATGGACTAAATGTCTTTTGCATAAAGGTTGTACATGAGTCTTTGGGAGCCAAGGTTGGAATGTCATGGTTTATGTTGGTGGCCCCCAGGCCTCATGTATTTGCATTGTGCATTTGTGATTGGTTCATTGTCTAGTGCTTGGATTGGTGGTGTCAGTGCTACACCCTCCTAGGGGGTGGAGCCAGAATGTGATGTAATGGCAGGAAGAAGGTGTGTCTCTCTCTCTTGCTGGTTTCACCTTTGCTGTTTGCAGCTGCCATGAACTGCGTCCCTGCCATGCCACCCTGCCTGGGAGCCAACTGAGTATGGACTAAAACCTCCAAAAACTGTGAAAAATAAACCTTTCCTTTCCCAACTTTGGGCATTGGGTGTTTTGTATCAGCAATGAGTAAAAAGTAACTAAGACAACAGTAATACATCTTTCCGAGTAATGCCCCCAGGTATCCACATCCAACCAGACCCCACCTCCTCATAAGACAATCAGCTGCTGAACTGGTCAGGGGGCGAATCCACTGATGAGTACAGCACTCCCACAATCCAATTACTTTCCAAACACAGGAGACTTTGGGGGGATGTTTTAGATTTGAACCATAACAGTGGCTTACTTGAGTTTTCATTCTCTGCTCTTAACAGAGAGCCTGTTCCTTAGCAATTTCTAAAATACGTACAGATAGGTGGATGGAATGAATGAACAGATGAGTAGAACTATCCTGCTTCTTCCCTTCTTGCATGCAGGCAGGAAATATGTTGGAACTAGAGAGAGGAATGTGGAAGCGTTCAGGTTAAGAATGTTTTCCTGTTCTTTCTCAACTGCTGGTTTTCCATGATGTTCATGTTTCATACGTACAGTAGAATTCTTGCACTGTTAGCCCCACCACTCAACTCTCTCTGCATAGGACCGTGCATCCATCAACTTATGTGGAGAGGTCATAGAGAGATGGCCTATTGACACAGAAAAATCCAGCTCTAAGGTCTCTTAGCTCCCTGCAGATGTCACTCAGAGATCAGGCAGTTACTCTGTACCTGTTTTTCTTTTTCCTCTCTTGACCACTGTTTCCACAGATAAATAAAAAGAGAACTAAAGTTCCATTGTGTTCTTTATGTCAAGTCTTATTCTACATACTTTATTTTTGTGTTGTCTCACCTCAGTCTCACATAATACTAAAAGGAAAGTATACTCTAAAATTTGCACATAAGGAAACTAGAATCAGCAGGATTCTGAAATGTGCAAAAGCTTTGGCTTAAAGGATTGGCCCCACCATTTGCTAAGATACTACCTGCGGCAAGAGATTTACCCTTACTAATATTCAGTTCTTACATCTGTAACTAATAATAATAAATTCTTCCATTAGAGAGTGGTTGTGAAGGTTAAAAGTAACAGAGTACTTTACAGTACAGTGCTAGGGACAAAGCTAGCATTAAGCAGATCTATATTGTTATACAAACTATTTACATTCTAATATCATTCCAGTCTACAGCCACACTAATGCCAGTTCCTTAAGCTCATGTCCCCAAACCTTTTCAGCTTCAGCTGACCTCACCAAACACACCATGACCAATATAGAATGTGTTTTCCATGAATGGCTGTGATGGTGGACTTGCTTATTGTAGTGAGGAGTAGGGAGAATTCGGTATGGTAATACATGTTTTGAATCTTAAGTGCTTAGTAAACTGCTCTGGAGATAGTGATTTAAGTTTTTACTGTTTTTGTTTCTTCATCTGTAAGATGGTGATGATACAACGATATGATGAAATACAATATGATCACATGTGTATGAATATTTGCAATAATATTTCAGTGTGTTCTACATTACTGCCATATTTTGTTGTGTTAAGTACTTTTCTAGTACTTGTACTTCGACAACGATTCCAAAATGGTAATGTAATACACTACATTATTTAAATCCCACAAAATCTTTAATGCAATAATCTTTTATTAGCTGATATTTATAAATTGAGAAATTAAAGCTTAGGAAATTTAAATAATTTTCTCAAGGTAAAATAGTAATTTATAGGGTTGAGATTTGAACATGAATCTATTTTCCTCTCTTCTATTCTTTTTTTTCCATTTTTATTTTTGATTAGTACATGTTTACAGTACCTAATGATCACATTCTTCGTGAGGAGCATGTACATAACGCATCTCAATTCTTTTTTCACCACCTTCCCCTTCCTCTCCTTTCCCATTTCTTACTGTAAGTGCTGCTGAAGTGAGCATGCCCTTCCTTCTTTCGATTTCTTTCCTCTTTGCAAAAGATCTACCTTTCTATTTCCATGATCTATCTCCTATTTTGCTCTTTATTTATATTTTGCTTTACTCATATAAGAGAGTTCCTATGATATTTAAGCTTGTTTGTCTTATTTATTTCACTTAACATTATGGTCTCAAGGTTCACCCAGTTTTCTACAAATAATTCATGTTTATCTTTCTTTGTGGTAGTGTAATACTCCATTGTGTATAATACATTTCTTTTCTCTCCATTCATCTGTTGAATGACATATATGTTCCTTCCAGGATTTAGCTATTATCAATTGTGCTGTTCTAAGCATGGGTATGTGTGTATTAGTGTAATATAATGTCTTTAACTGTTTTGTGAAGACACCTACAAGGGAAATAGCTGGGTTGAATTGAATTTTTGTTGTAGTTTTCTGAGGTAGCTCCATCCTGATTTCCTTATATTCTGTAATCTGAAATGCTGCTCCATTGACTGTAACTTGGTGTGGAAAGACACTCACTATACCAAGCACTTTGCTAGGATAGAGAGCTGCCATGTTTATAGCAGTTATCTTGATCTTGTATCTGAATTTGTGTGATACTTGTAAGGCATGTGGAAATTTTGTTAAGTTGTGTTCAAGTTTCTTCTTTCTGCATTAGCAGGAGCTGTGAATAGTGTCGAGCACCCTGCCATCATTCACTCTTGAAGGGCTGCTTTCAAGACCGTCATACCCATGCCCAGAGCACAGAGGGCTCAGGAGTTAATGGAGGCAGTGGCAGGCACTGGAAAAGGCTTCCAGGTCAATTTTTCATCCTTGGCTTTAGCTAACTTTCTGTACCTCATTTCTCTGATCAGCAAAATGGCAACAACTGCACATCACTGCACTTACCTGAGTGCAAACAGTGACTCATAAGCCAAGAGATATCTAAGACTATAACTAGAAGCTCTAGGCAAGTCTGTAAGCTTTCATCAGACAGAGACATTAAAAGAATTACACATCATCGTGACCCACCTTATGAACCAAATATACAGATCAAACCAGAACTTGTTCATGAAAGATGGTTTTTGCTTCATAAGCACATCAGTGCCTCTTAACTCAAATGGGTCTATTGTGCGATCTTGCTGATGCCTTAGTGAATGTAGTATGGGAGAGGCCTTCAGAGGAGTCTGCAGACTGTAGGAGTCAGACTCACTCCCCTTCTTCTGAGTCGGGGTAAACAAAACAGCATTTTGAATTCACCCATAGGTCTGTCCACAAGAAAAAACTGTATTAGCAAGAAAATTTTCAGATATCTCTGGTCTCAGAAGCAGAGGGTTTTCATATTTTATGTGTCAACAGCTTCCCATGTTTGCCACAGACTCACTACATATTCTGTCTCTGTGACAGTTATTTTCATTGGCTTATGCCAGTATTTGGTATATTTTAATAAGCATGAGTCAGGTTCCCAGGATCTGAGCACCTCAAGGCACTGACCCAATCATGTCTCTGAGCCATCAAAGCAGAGGGTTCTGTCCAGTGGCATTTTCTCAGAACATGCTGTCTCCCTGTGCACGTAGGCAGTCTCCCATGCAGTGGGAGCATGTCTCAGAGCCAGTGTGTTTTGGACAAGAGAAATAAATATAGTTACAGAACTGCTTGGGCACCATGGAAAGGAATCTTGTACATTAGTGTCAGTGTGTGAGTGCCCAGAAAATTACAAAAATTGTATACTTTTAAGAGAGAACCCTTTATGTTTTCCTCCTTAACCAGCTCATGGAAAATGTGAACCACACTAATATTTCTCCTCATCATTTTCTCTGACCTTGGTCCCACTTCCCAGTTCTTTAAATCTGTGTGAGTCAGATTGCATCTCAGCATTGCAGTAAAATTTCATTCCATAAAGTTGAAAATTCACTGGGATATTTAGCCTTGCTTAATAATTTTCTGACTCTAGAATTGTGTGAACATGGAGTGTGTCCAAACTATTTCTCAGGGTAGGAGATGACCAGGTATGGATGAATGAATACAGTCCTTTATTTACGCAGCATTCAATATCTTCTGATTAAGATGAATACAAAGAGGACAATATATTCACAGAAGCTGAGTTATATGAACTTTCTCTAAAAGTTACCCCATTTACCTGCTTTCTTCCATCAGCTTCTTTGAATTCCACTTATGTAAATACATAAGTAAAGTACGCAGAATTTTCTGAAGACTTCAGAGGAGAGACTGAAGATATTTATCTCACAGATCTGGCAGCCAATATTGTAGAAGAAACAAGATTGTGGACTTTGGTTTTCAGGTTCTTTCCTAGCCATGTTCTTTGGGTTGATGGGAAGGGAATGTGGTTGCTTTCTCCTCCAAGCAGCACCAGTGTGATCGCATTGGTGCTTGTTCTCTTCCTCTTAAATTTTATTTAGAATTTGAAATCCCACTATTCTTTTTGGAGGACTTATGCCCCATCTCAAGAAACTTATAAACAGTTTGCTAACAGAGGCTGAAGTCGCTGTGAGAATTTCTCAACTCGGCTTCTATGAGACAAACATTTCATGTATTTATGATATAAATCTATAGGGAATGCAATATTCCTTTGATATCTATGAAACGCTGGTTTCAGAATCCTTTGCAGATACTAAAAATCCTCAGACACTCAAGTCTCTTGGAAAGAATGGCATAGTATTTGCATATAATATATACATATCTTCTTATATTTGACGTCATCTCTAGATTACTTATAATACAATATAAATGCTATGGAAATAACTGTACAACATTTGTGAAGCTGAGGGCCATCTATATTCTTATTTTTGTGTTTAACAGTAGTATTATATTGTTCTGAAATATTTAGAAAAATCCTAGAACAATAATCCACAGACTTTCCTTGTTTATAGGTTAGAGGTCTGTCTTAGAAATAGCACTTTCCACTTTTCTGTGGAACGACTGGTTAACTATATTCAACAATGGAAAAGTAATTTTAAAAGCCATGGGGCGTGTCATAGCCATTCATCATTAATAGTAATTATGACAAAAGAAAAGCCATCACGGTTGCTGGTCTGTATTTTAGGAAACTGACTATAGTTGAGTATTTCCCTCAGAAAGAAGAGACCCGACTAAGCTTAATTCGGCTTTGCACTGGAATTCACCGTTCATGTAGTCATGACACAGTCTGGAGGGAATGATGCTTTGTCACCCAGATCCAGCTGGGAAAGAGAAATCACTCGGGTGCTTTCAAGCAGAGCTGATTTAGTAAAAGAAATTGGTTATACGGGGCTAAAAAGCCAAAAGAAGGTGGTGAGAGTGTAGAGATTAACGGCAAAAGGAAAGCAACAGAAAGTTTCATGCCAGACCTAACAGTCCACGGCAGTTAGGCAGGTGCTGAAAGAAAGGTGGCGACTACTAGATGAGAGGTAGGAACACTGCTTAGTACAATCTTGAGCCCGGTGAAAGTGTAACGGTTGCCAGACACCACAAGAAGCAGAGAAAAAGAGAGAAGGAAAGAACTGTTTTGTTTCCTTTCTCTTTCCCCCATGTTTCACGGTGCTACCAGTCACTGAAACTTACCACAAGAGTAGCAAGACATTTCCAGGAAGTGTAGTTCGTTACCATGCATGGCATAGGAAAGGAAAGTCAAGAAAGTATCTGAGAAAAATCAGACTGATGATCTTCTTGATAGGAAGGGAAAGGAAGAGGAAGGAAATGCCAGTGGAAAATGAACAGATGACTTTTTCTTGGAAGTGGGCTGGAATATAGTTTTCAATATTCCCAACAATATCCTAGGCCAAACCCACTATTTTGTTCCAACTAATGAATATGAGTGACTGTGGGGTTTCTGATAAAACCCAATTTCTCCTCAAAGGGAAGAGAAATCTAGAAGTTCCTATAGTTCCTGGTTGAGTGGATAATATCAACCCCCTCCTCAGGCCTAGCTAGAAGCTAGTTCCTGTTACAAGCAGTCTTCATAATGCCATGGGGCTGTGCCCACAGTGTCACCTCCACTCATGGTCGAAAGGGCTCTTACATAGTTCACACCAATGGGATAAAATATTGGAAGGTATTAAGTCTTTCCTTACGTTGCAGTGACACTAACAAATGACCACCCCCACAGACGCCAGCCTACCGGTCCTTTGAGCTCCAGAATTTGCCTCTCTCTGGCGGGTGCTTGGGCTCTATCAGTCATCTTGCACTGCATCCAAGCCAGCTGGCTGAGACTAGCATTCCTCTCATTACTGCCCAGCCCTTTCTTTGGACTCAGACCTATTTTGAGTAATTCATGGTTCATTTCATAAAGAGATTATCCAGGCATGTGTCTGACATCCTGTTGCCATTTCTATCTCTGCTCTGCCATCCCGAGTTAAACTTGTTCTGTTTTTTGAAGCTGGAAGCTCTGCTATTTGATGTGAACTCTGGTAGTCACACTGCTCTGGGATCAAGTATTTCTAAGTGTGGTGGTGCCTCCTCACTCCTCCTCCTATCTGATGTCAGACAGGGTGAGAGAGCAGGAAGGGGAGAAGGCAGGAGAAAGGTCAAAATGCTCTTAGAAGACAGCTTTCCTGCGGCAGAATCCTTCCTATACAATTAGTCAGCTAGTATTACTGAACCTTTGTTGTATTGTTCCGATACTTGATTCTTTTGGTAGGAAGTTATATAAAACCTTTTTCAACCACTGGTGGAGGTGACATTCAGAGGACATAAAAGAATACTCATAGACCAGAAATCTTAGGATCTTATGGCCTAATTAAGCACAAGAATTAATAAATAAAAATGAAGAAAAAGTAATTATACCTTAGCTTTAATCTGGACTCTCATGTACTGTGTGACTTTGAGGTTTCTATAGCATATGAATGTAAACTTTAAAAAAAAATATTATGGGGATTTAACAAAAAGATGAATACAAAAACGCATTGTGAAAAACTTCTCACTTCCGAGCATTTCATCAATGAGGGCTCACTGAGCTAACAGAAACCACACTGGATGTTTAAAATGAGAAGTGTGATGCTCAGATTAGTGATGCAGGTGGTAGAAAATCTACAAAGAGCCCAGAATGAAGAGGAGTCTGTGTGGAGATTAGCAGCCACTACCACCCTTTGGCTGGAGGGAGAGAGGCAGAGTCTGTCTTAGCACCAGAGTTACCCCTGAGAGTGGAAAGCAGGTGGGCATACGCAACAGGAATTGGAGCCACGGAGAAGCTGCCTGTGCTGCTGGAGAAAGAGCCTCCCAGACAGAGGGAGAGAAGCATGTCGCTTTCTCCTTGTTTCCTCCTTACCACCTCGATCTCTAGGGAATGTTTCTCACTAACCAAATCCAGCTTATTTGGAGATGAAACATACCGCAGTGAAGATTCACCGTTAGCCTCCAACTGTTTGCTGCAATACTGGCACATAAAGCCATAAAAAAGAGGCAAAGTTTAGGAAAATCATGCCCAGCATTGGCACAGTACTTCTCTTGGGTGTATGTATGAGGTGGATTACGTCAAGGGGGTTGGGTTAGGGATAGGTTATGTCTGTGCTAGAAAAAGGCATGGCACTGCTAGAGAGACAGAGGTCATGTGGGAGAGTAATTATACACCAGTAGCAAGTGATCATTTTTTAGGAAAACTAGAATGAAGTCTAGATTGCAATTTCTTATACCCCAACTAGACCAGCAATCTAGGCTTTTTATGGGGATCACAGATGAACACAAAGGAGACTCTTTCAAGCAATCATAATTAAATTATATTTGACAGCAAATATAGAATGGGATTAATTATCATTCTTAATTAAATGATGATTCACAATGTTTTTCAATGGCTGCTTTCAGAATTTATAGTTTCCTGAATCTCAGTTCCCTTTCTTAATGAATTTTTTGAAGTCTCTGTGTAATATAAATCTGGTGATACCACATTGCGGATTGTGAAGCAGAAATATCTGTTTCTTCTCAGAGAGAAAGTTGAAGTCAGATTGAGGAATTTTTGTGCTAATCTGTGATGTTATTGTTGGTCTTACCTACCACAGGTTGTGTTTGTTTGTCTCTGATACCAAGGACCTAGCACACTGTCCAGCATTTAATAGGGATCAGGTAATGGATGCAAATCTACTAGCATTAAATTAACTTCAGAATATTCTTTTTGAAAATTTTTATTGTTGTGATACATAACTATGCACATTTTGGAATACATTTCACAGTAATGGGCAAATTCACCATCTCAAACATTATTCGTGCATGTTAGACACACTGAAATTCTATATTTCATATATTGATGTATAGTCACTTGTCAACCATAGTTATTCCACTACAGTATAGAACATTAGATATTATTGCTTCTATCCAATTAACTGCAGAATATTCTTAACTATGAAGTCATTCTGTCTCTCTCTGTTCAGCTGTCTAATGAATTAGGCAAACGGGGCTTGAAGTACTGCTTTTGACAGAGTGCAGGCTTCTTGTGCCCCTTCTCATCCTCTGTGCCCAGCATTCAGATCTTTGCTGTATGGTTTCTAGTCATGTGAAATTAGCTTCTCTAAGTATTAGCTTGTGCACTGGCAAAGTGAGCTACATACTGCCTACATTCTACCAGAAAAATGTTACTGCCAGAAGCAAATAATTGTTTCAAAGCACCCACTATGGTCTCAGAACTCTATCAGCTATTGACCTGTAAGAGCACTACTTACTTGTTTGATGGGGCTACATTTCGACTGTTTTCTCTATGATCAAATGGAAGTTTCATTGAAAATTAACCTGTGGAGTTCATTTCAAGGCAGTCAGTTTAATGTACTACACCACATTAGCTAGTCATAACATCACCACATGCTTTTAGTAAGTTTTTCTTCCATCTACTTCCCATGACAAAAAGTCATCCTGAGTCTTCCTCTGAAACATACCTTACATTCCAGCCCATTTATTCCCATTGGCACCACATAACTGCAGGACCTTGACCTCAAGCTGAATTACTGTGCTAATCTCTTAGTCACCTCTTCCACTCCTATATTTCTCTCTCCGTTTCTGTACAAGCCTACTAGAAGTATCTTCCTGAATCACGGGTTCTCAACATTGCTTCATTTAGAATTGTGATTACTGCAAAGAATTTTTCCATCCAGATTTTAAAAATAAAATAAAAAATCTACAAATTCTTTAAAAATATATTTAATGCAATGATTTTGAAATAATGGGATGAACATCTTTAAGCATATAGGATATTACTTCAGCTCTGACAAAATTCACTGTTTCTTTCTTTTGGCAGGAATTATTAAAAATTTTACCAGAGCTAAGTATTCAGAAACACTTAAATGTACATTCCGATAGGTTTGGGTCACCTATGAAACCAAGCTCCACCTGGTAGCTGAGGAAGTGAGGGGGAGGGGCGGGATGAAGGATGAGGGTACTCCCTCCCATCAGCTCTACTGAACTCCTATTCCATTCACCATCCACCTCCACCCTCACCTCTCTTGCCTCCTGGAGCGTCTCATTGCACCACTCACTCACTGCTTTGGAAAGTTTCCCCTTCCATCCTTGATCAGACCATTCTGCCCAGCTCATCACTGGGATAAGGGTGAAAAACATGGAACAGCTGTGTTTCCCAGGTCATGGGCTTTGATTTCAAGCGGCTCTCTGCATTAGAAATCTTAAGTCTACTGCTTAACTGTCAGACAAAATCAGGCACATTCCTTAAAATATTGGGATAGGAGCATCTAGTACATAGAGTTCCTGTATCACAATTGCTTAACCATTGGTGGTTATTGCACAAAAGTTTTATTTTAGGACATGAATATAGGAATGGACATGAATATAGGAATGGAATATAGGAATGGAAAGTGTTGTTCCAGAGATGTTTGTAGCTTAGTCAAAAATGAAATCGAATTACAGATTCTAAGTTGCCTTCTTTACTTCCTTTCTCTTGAATCATTTAACACTGCTCATTTTGTCTACTGTGGCACAGTATGCGGGTTGTATTTCCTTTTACCAATATGCAGAGGATAAATTCTTGATTTTTAAAAAACATCTAAGAGAAGTGTCACTGAAGCTCTGCTTGCTAATGGAATACATCTTGTCATTTCAGGGGAGCAAAAATTAATATAACTTTTCCCTGAAATATTAATTCCATGAATATGAAAAGGCAAGCCAAAAGGATATAACTACATGTATATTTAAGTGTGTAAGATAGATGACCATATTACTAAGTTTTTGTTAGATCATTGAGCACAATTGTTTGCAGTCTCACTGTTTGAATGTCTACTTTGTATGCTTTAATTTTGTAACTTGAACAACTATTTCCAAAATGACAGTATGTAACTTTTCAAGTAGTGATTTCTTAGGTTTTTTTTGTTCTTTTCTTTTTTTGTTTGGAATTCTGTATTGTTGCTACCCTTTTTTCTGTTTTTTTTTCTCTTTAAATAAAATTTTAAAAAAAAGGCAAGCCAAAGAAAATGGGGGCAGGTGAATTCAGGAAGTAGGGATCAAAGGACTAGTGGTGGAATGACCAGTAAATCCTCAGAGGAGGCTTAAAGGCAACAGTTAGGTTCTGCTTAGGCGGAATGGTAAAGGTCACCTCTGCTTATTTTTTGCTGCTTCAGGAAGAGAAGAGGCAGACCTAAATATATTTAAGGGCTTAAAACAGAATGAAGTTGAGACTGTTTGGGTTATCTAACTGCTGGGTTTTTTCAGTTACACTGGATTCTAAACAGAGGCCATCTATGTGAATTGTTCAAAATCTGCACTGAGAAAACAGTTGGAAGACATAGAACCACAAAGATTCACAGAAAAATAAACTCAGTTTTAGAACCCTGGCATGCTGAGTGTATGACCTTGTATACATAATTATTGCTGGCAAATAATCTTGTAACAAGGTATTTCTTGAGCCTAATACCTTATGAAAGTTCACTTACTTTTCTTTTTGAAAAATGTGTATGTGAGCTTTGAGACAAAATTTAAGAAAATGAATTGTGGTGCATTGAGAGACAGCAACAATTCCCTATTTTTTTTAGTGTTCAAAGGTTGAATGCAGAGTTTATTTATTTATTTATATCAGTACATGTTTCAATATATGATTACATTCACTGTAGGTAGTTGGTTTATGTACATGACACATCTTAATTATTTTTGCAATTACTCCATTTCTTGGTTCTCTTTCCATTTGCAAAAGATCTATATCTCTGTTTTCTATTATTTATTTTTTATCTTTCTCATTATTTATTTTGCTCTTTATTCATAGAATTAATACTTAAAGGAAAATTGTAATTTTTATTTCTCTGAAATGACATGATATATTAACAATAACAATAGTTTACAATTAACAATAGTTTGGATTTCTCTTTTATGAGAAACCATGAACATTTAAGCTTGTACATCTGATTTGTTTACTTAACATTATGGTTTCAAGGTGTGTTCATTTCTGTTCAAATTTATATTTTAAGTCACTTTACTAGAATGAAGAAGCTTAATACAGTAATAACTGCTGGCTAACATGATAACATATTTCTCTCTGTGTGTCCCTATATTATCAAAGTGCCTGATGGTGAAGACTTGAAGGAAAGAAATGGTGGAGTCTCATTCTCTCACCAGCAGGAAACTGGCAGAGTAGAAAAATCAAGTTTTGGAAGGGGCTATAGTGAAGGCTGAGAGTGACAATCTCTTAGATAAGGTCATGAGCTGAGAAAGCTTAAACTGGATGAAAAATGAGGTCCTAGCTTGAACCCAGGAAGAATGAGAGTGAGGGGCTACAGCAAAGAGAAGGGTACAGAGTTGTAAGCAGTTTTGTGCACTGCACTGGAGGCAAGTGATGTTTAAACTCCCAAGGAAGTTTCAGGTGATGCTGAAAGACAGGATGGAAAACCTTTGTGACATGCTTTGAGATGCCCAGGGGAGTTCCCTATCTTTAGTGACTTGAGGACAATGTAACAGCTCCTCTGTCCACCTGGACCTGTCACTGAGGATGGAGGGAACCTCACCAGACACCTGTGCCTGGCTATAAACCATTGAGGGTCAGCTTTAAGTCTTTTCCAACTGGAATTACAGTTACATAGATATGTTCGGTGGGAAAGGCCACAGATTAAAAGGAGGATGTGTGAAGTGAGGTAGAAGAGGTAACATGTAAGTTTCTGAAGCACAATAAGGAGGTAGATTTTACTTTGCCACAGAATATCAAGATCAGTGTATGGTTTTTCAAAGATTTCTCAATAAAACAATGTATTATATACAATTTAAAGCAAATTTCTGTAATTTATTAAGAATTACTACTGACTGCATATAGAAAATGTGGGATTACATTAAATGTAAGGTCAAGATGAGAAAAGATTTCTGATGATTAGTGTTAGATAAAGAGAAAGATTTTTGGTAGACCATTTACTCAAACCCAACATAATTTTGGGATTCAGCTTAGATTTTCACAGTGCAAAGCTTTATCAGTGTAGCAGTGAAAATATGAAAGAAAACTATGGGAGAAACACAGTTCTGATCTAAAGTTAAGTACTATCAAATAAACTTAATGTATTACAAATAACATACTTTTGTCTGTGGGAGACAACTCCAGTGACTTCCTTTGAATCTAAAACAATTACTGTGACTTTGATTATTTGGAGACTCATTTCCTTATACTGATATGTAAAAAGCTGGCCAGGGTATTTCCTTCTCTCTTCTATTGGCTCTAAGCATTGCAAATAAGGGTAGGTGAGGTGCTAACATACAATCTATAGCCAACCAGCAGTCCTGTTTCCTGGCATAGTGTTTTCCATACAATACAGATAAGTACAGGAGATGAGCAAGAGAGATGTTAGAGCAAATTGCTCTAGGAATGTCAACTGGGTATGAGCCTCAAGATAAAGAGGCTGTGACTCCCCAGGGCACAAGAGTTTGCATATCAGAAACTGAAGCGATAGCCCCCCCAAAACAATTTCACTGCTACCTAAATTGGATTATGTAAATTGATTCTTCTACATATCTTTATCTCTGCAATTTACAGAGATGCCAATCTTGCACCTGGCCAGCCAGCTCAAGTTACTCACCTAATTCCCTCCATCCTCACTGTCACTCATCCCTGAGCCACCCCCCTTTTTAACAAGATAATAAATCCTGGGAGAGGCCTAGGATCAAGGCCTTTGTCCCCATGTACTCACAGGGATTGGATTTAAGACCCCCTTGGCTGCCCTTAACTTGGAATCTGTCTTGGTGTTTGTACTCTCTCTGTGAGTAGTATTGGTGGTGGTAGATTGGAATTAACTTGCTGGGATTCCAATGATGTCTCAATGGGATTACAAATAAAGCTTTTTGGATTGTGAGGAGAACTGGAAAGAGGATTACAACACTTGGATGACTGAACTTGATATTTGGTTTTACAATACTGTCTATAGTAATTACTTGGGCTTTACTTAGCAAAGAGGGGTGTCAAAGAAAATGGAAAGTGAAGAAGTTCACAACACTTCAATCAGAGACCCTATCTCAAAAATTTTTTTGAGTATGTAGTGCAGGCTGGCCTTGAACTTGGTTATGTAGCCCAGGTTGGCCTCAGACTCTTGGAGATCTTCCTGCTTTCGCCCCACTGAGCACTGGGATTGCAGCTGTGCACCACCATGTCTGGCTACACTACTTCTTATATTAAAAACTCTTTGGATGATTATTCCCTAAGCATTTATTTAAATTCCCTCTGATGGAGAATTCATATAGAGAAAAACATTTTAAATTTCCCAATTTAATAGGGTAGTGAGAAAATAGCAGGTCTTCAGAGACCTAGCTTTCTCCTAATATTTGGGCTTCATTCAAGTTCTACTTGATCCCACATAGACAGTTTTTGCTAATATTAAGCAACATGGAAGGAGAATCAGGAGAAATAAAATTTAGGATTCATTAGTACATTTCATTTTCTTTTTGATGTGATTAGCAATAGAACAGATTAGATTGCAGTAGTAGACCTTTGTGAAAACTCTGTAAGTTAATAATGAACCATAAGCATGAATTCAGTGCATTTAGATTATTTCAAAATGAATTAAACAGTTATATTCCATTCATGAATTAGTGCCAGCTTGGAAGATAGTACTTGGTGACTTGTCAGATATCAGCATTCATTTCAATTGATTCGAATCAAAACTTTGGATTCAATATTCTTATCTCTCTTCAGAATGTCTTCAGATTTTTCTTTCCTTCCTGTTCATCTCCATCCCACGTTTTTACCATGGCAATAGAGCTTGAAGCCAGGCTTGAGGGTGCATGTGTATAATCCCAGCACTCTGGAATGCTGAGGCAGGATGGTTGCAGCTCGAGTCTAGTCTGAGCAACTTAGTAAGACCCCATCTCAAAATAAAATGTGGGCTGGGGATATAGACCAGAGTGTAGGTCCTGGGTTGGATCCCCAGTACCATAAAAATTAAAAGAGTTTGAGTTCATGAGTAAAACATATATAAAATCAATAAAACCATAAAACTTCATTCTTAACTTGGTATGATACAGTAATATAATGGAATACTATAATCCAGGCGATATTATTACAAAGTGATATTTAAATCATACTTGGATGTATTCAATATATGTGGCTAGGTTAAATAGTTGGACATAAAATTGTGTCTATTGAATGTACTTTTTATGAAAGAGATCAGTATAAAAGGAAAGGTAAAATTTTAGAAGAATATACATCAAATGTTAACAATGGCTATGTTAGGTTTATGATTTGTACTTTTTAGCTTTTTTCTTGTTTACTCATCTTTGATTAGAAAAACATTCTATGGGAATATCAGCTGAGCAGTTTAGGACTCCGCCCATCTGGTTTTCTCGCAGATCTGATGCGTTTTTCTCTCGGAGCTTACAGTTCTGCTTGCCGTTCATACTCATACACATGGAAATGTTTTCCCTTTCACTTCTAGGCCAGGGAAATCTTGAGAATATGCTTGCAGGTTGCATATCTGCTGTTATCACCTGAACAAACCAGATTCTCTGTCGAACTACACGTTTAATTACTCTTAGAATTGATGGCCATCTGCATTTCCACTGTCTGGAGAGAGACACAGTGGTTACTCTGGAGTGGACCACTGGAGGAAATGTGCCATAAAAATAAACTTTCCACCTTTCTATTTTCTCTGTGATTGACAGAAACTGAATTATATTAGGAACATAAAGCCACTCAAAATGTGTTTTAGGGCTATTTCAGTATCATTAAGCTGGGAAAAAAGCAAAATTTTTTTCTATCCATATTTTCCTCCAATTCCCAAAGGCCTACTAGGACAGAATCACAGACAAAAAATAGCTTAGACTAATTTAGACTCAGTTAGGCAAGCTGTTTTTCCTGTTGTACATAGTTTTTTTAATTTCAAAAATCTAGTTATTCCATTAATGCTATGAAAACATCTACATGGTAAGAACAAGTTGACAAGAGTGTTCTACTTCATAGTAATGTTTTTGAAAATCATTCCCAGAATTCAGCTTTGTTGAGCATTATTTTTCTTTTTAATCACACTATTACCCATTAAGTTACCATGCTATGACAATAAATCCTTTATCATATGCCTTATTAGCGAGAATACTTTAATCTATGCAAGCAAACAATTTTAAATCTAAATATTTGGTTATAAATGAGGATTATTAGGTAGTTTTATGCATTTTCCTTTAGTTTCTGGATTTCATAGTTCACTTTATATGGAATATTTTAGAGGTGATTCTATATTGAATATTTTAGTTTCTGTGGTTCCATTTTTGCATACATTTTATTCAAGGTAGGGTGCTTTCTTCATCTTTATGCTTGAAAGCTTCAATCATCATTCATTAATGCTTTTTATCTCAGTTTACATTTCTTACTCATTATAGGTTCACAGTTTTATCTTGACAACTTCTTCACATTCTCCAAAACATATTTATCATTTTTATTCTTCCCCATGGCTTGTGGTGAAGGTTCAATTTGTGAATCTCTCAGAGTATGGAAAGGACAACTGCAAGTATCTTCTTATCTGCTTAAGTGCTCTCCTAACAAAGAGTAACTTTATATTTAAACATGTTTCTGTTAGTACATAATAATTGCATTTGTTGTGAGGAGTTAGCACATGTGCATAACACACTGATTCTTCTCTTGTTCCTGCCCTCTTCCTGTCTTTCTGTCTCTTAGTTCCCTTCCCTTTTGAAAAAATTCTCCATTTCCTCTTATATCTTTTATTTTGTCTTGACTATTTATATTTTGAGTCTCTCATATGAGAGATAATTGAGCTCGTGTATCCTAATTGTTTCATCTAACTTTATGGTCTACACTGCACTTCCTAGGTGTGTCAGATTCTGGTGCCCTGATTTTTGCTAAATTAATGAAGATCAAAATAGCTAAATCATTAAGGTCCAAGGGATAGTGCTGAGAAGGCAAATCATCGTAAAACACGTATGTTTCAGGCTGTATCCTAGACACTAAGCACTTAGTAGGAATTCAAAAATGATCTCTGTAGTCACACATCTCATAATCCATTCTGGAAAAACAACAATGAAGAGATTTTTATGCTGTCAGTTTGTGACACATGCTGTAAAGAAAATCTGGGAAATAGAGTGAAGCCCTGAATTTCTGTTCCAATGTTACACTATTTTATCTTGGCTATTCAAGGAAGGTTTCTCTGAGGTAGTGACTATCAGCAGACTTGAATGAATTTTCTGTACGGGAATATTTCTGCAATGCCTCCCGCTGTACAAGCTACACAGCCCACCTCAGAAAACAGGGTGAGGAAATCAGCTTCCTTCTACAGTGAGAGGGACTGCAAAGCCACACGACAGAGGCAGAGAAAGAAAAATGGGTGAAAAGTCAGAACTCCATTACAAAAATCTTTGCCTGATTACTCACTTAGAATTCAAACCAAAGAGTAGAGGACAGATGATCTTTTTAGTTTTTTCTTTACACAGTTAATACAACAATTATCTTGTTTTTAAAAATATTAAACCTTCCTTATATTCCTAGGATAAAGTAAATTTGTTCATGGTGCACACAGCTTTTAGTATGTATGCATTTAGCTTGATCACATATGCATGGACTTCTGGAGGTCTGTGACTACCCTGTCACAAGTGATGTTGGCTTATTTTCTGTTTTATGTTGCCCAATTTGCTTTAATATGAAGGCTATGTTAGTCTCATACAAATAATTGGAGAGCATAACATTTTAGTACTCTAATCTAGTACTAGATGAGTTGATATTAACATTGCTTCTTGAAATATTTATTAGAGATTGCCAGTGAAGCTTTTTGACACTTTTTTTAATGGGACAGTTTTAAATGACGATTCAGTCTTTAATCAGAATCTAGTAAGAGTTCCTAGTTCTTCCTGGGTTAGTTTTGATAAGACATATTTTTCTAAGAAGTTTTAAGTTTTCACTTGGGTATAATTTTGTTTATGATATCTTTCCATTATTTCTTAGTGTCTGTAAGATGTGCAATGATGTTTTATTCTACAGTTCTGGAATTGCCCTATTTTGTCATCTTTTTTTGGATAAGTCTCGCAGTGGGTTTTTCAGTTTTATTAATTAGAAAAATAGTACACAATATATATAATTGATACTACACTATTACTTTTAATTATACAGGTCATGTTAACCAATGCTATGAGGAAACAGAGAAGAACTAATGTAATAAAGAGTTGAAAAAAATAAACTATCTCTAGCTGAAAATAATGTGATAATATTTCTAGAAAACCCAGAGGAATTGTTTATAAAATTAAATTAACTAAAACAGTGAAAGAATTCAGTGAGGTATCAGGATATAAAATTCATCTACAGAAATAATGCTCTTAATGTAAACAATAATATTTAGACAATATAAAGAAAGGTTACAAGTTTAAGAATGTGATAAAAATTTAAAAGCTTAGGAACTTGCTTAACAAAATATGTATAAAACCCATATGAAGAAGACTTTAAAACATTTCTGAAAGAAGCAAAAACAAACAAGCATCAATTGAATAAACAAACATCAATTGAGTGGAATAGTATATCTATAAATAGATTCATATATACCTGGAAGTGTAATATATGATAAAAATGGTCTTTAAAAATACTGGGATGGAAGTGTTTAATAACAGAAGTGGTATGTGAACAACCATTTGGAAGAAGATAAAATTGAATCCATAATTCACACCATACATAAGGACAAATTCCCTAAAAACTGTATAAATACAAAATTAAGTCATGAAAGTACTAGAAGTTTATCTCCTACATCCTTGCTGTAGGGAAAGGCAACTTAATTATAACTCAAAATCAAGATCTGATAAGATTTAAAGAAATTGTGCCACTGTCTTCTGGCCCTCTAACGTGAAATCACTGGTTACCTGACTAGGTCTCTTGTGTATAATGCATCAGATCTCACTAGCTTCTTTCAAGATTAATTCCTTGTCTTTGTTTTTCAGAATTTAAGCATGTCGAGCCTATTTCTATGCGATGTGATAAAAAATATGATCAATGCTTGTGTTTTTGTTAATTTTTTTTTATTAATTTAAAGGTAGTAAAATACAACAGAACAGGATGGAATAAAGCCAATTGAGACAGTATAGTGAAATTGGTACAGAACTTCACAGCAGATTACCAGGATAACAGTAATAGGTACCATAGTATATCTCGATATCTTCACAATAGTTGTTCTTTCAATCAGGTATAGCAAAATCAAAGGAAATACAGAATATTATAGAACTGGTCAAAACAGAATACTGAATAGAGCTATACCATTAATCAGGACAAAGCAAAATGGTGATAAAAATATTTGCCTTCAAAGAAATAGTAGAAGGAAATCCCCCTTATTTGCTATATTATATATGGTCAACCTCCCAAGAGATGCTCAGATCTCTGGTTCCTACTTGCTAATGGAGCGGGGGAGGTATTTGATTCTCAGCCCTTTTGCTGGGAGACTCACAGCTACTTACCAGGGCAGCAGGTGGGTTGCTCGGTTGCCCAGCACCCTAAGTTCCAACATGGCGCTATCTCAGGAGACGCTGCTGCTTCTTGCCCTGGGGTGGCCGCGGCTTGCCGGACCACAGCCACTTGCTTAGTGGTTTTAATTGATTTCAGTAAAAGATACTGTCATTAATCCCCCTCAACATATTTCCCCTTGCTTCAAACACACATATCCCATCACGCATGCCACTTTCTGAAGGAGTTCTGAAATGCTCTTTTATGCCTTTAGTTTTGCTGTCATAGTTGCCTTGATGTCCTGAATTAATTTGAAAGGTTTACTTTGCATGGTGATTTTGACCTTGGAGATGATCCAAATGTCACATAGTCCTAGATGGTGGATAAGGTGTATGAGCACACACCATAGTGTCTTTACCTAACAGGAATTGCCATAAAAGTTTGATTCATGTGGAGTGATCATATAATGTGGTGAATGTTTAAACTTAAAAATTAAATAAACTAAAAGACACATTACCATTTACCCCCCTCTCAAAATACTCTTTCTTATTTTGAACAAATTTATTCCATTGTTTTTGGCAACACGTGTTTTACTGCAATAAGATTTTAAAAATTTAAACATACACTGTATCATTAATCACTCCTTGTTTATGGCAGATTAGGTTTCTGCAACATATCTGACTGCTGTATATAACAACTACTAATTTTAAAAGACAGACAAAAATATGCAAAGTTATTTGAAAGTGGAATAATCCCTGAGGAGAGTTACAAATTGGGAGAAGATTTCTACAAAGAGTAAATGTATCCTTTTTATGACTTATCTTAGGAGAGTTTAAATAACCACCAAATGGAGCGGATAGATCTCCAGTAGAAAACTGGTAATCTTTATAGTTTAGTGGCAAGTGGATAGAATTCAGGGCAATCTCAGTTGTTGAGAAGTCTGGGAAAACTCCTGAGAGAAGATAGCTAGAGTGAGGTGATTCTCAAATTATGTGAAGAAACCCTGTCAACTGTCAGGCTGAAACTATGCATACTTGGAGGCAGACTGCAAGTAGCACAACCAAAGAGGAAAGTACTAAATTGGGATTTAAACTGACATCTAGGAGACATAATCTGCAGTTGAAATTCAATCAAGTTTACTGGTTTTTAAACAAAAATAAATATCCATCCTGTCCAGATGCAATGCAAAATTAATTAACAAATAAAGAACTAGGAAGTTGTGGTCAGTTTTTAGAAGAAATACAAATGAGTAGAGATGGCTTAGATGTTGAAGTTGGTAGGAAACAATTTTAAAGGAGTTTTTATAATTATGTGCAGTGAAGGAAAACATTTATAGAAAATATTTAAAGGAAGATATAAATTCTATAAAGAAATAAAAATACAACTTTCATCTTTTTTTATTACGTACTTTATCTTTTTTTTATTTTTTTATTTTTTTTTTTATTTAAAAGAGAATAAAACAAAAGGGGGTAGTACAGAGCAGATCAGAAGAGGACAACATAGGCTACCTACTTTATCTTTAAAAATATCTGACAAAAATCATAATGTAAGTAATATAAAATTTTACTATTCACTTACTGGTCTTAATAGTGAAATTGAGATGACAGAGGAAGTGGACACAAAGCCTAAATCTAGAGAAAATTCTAATCTGAAGAAGAAGAAAAAAAATTGCAAGAACATAAATAGAACATCAAGAACTGGTGCGACAATACTAAATACAAATAAATACCCATATCTGGAGTTCTGTGAGTAGATAAGAACATGGGTTGGAAAAATGTTTTGAACATATAATGGCCAAATTTTATACCAATATGGTGAGACACAAGATTACATTCAAGAAGCTTTGTTAGCTTTTGACTGATCAAGTCCAGCGCTAGGAAATTATTCTAAAGATGTACTTCCAACAGTGTGAAAATACACAAAATATTCATGATAGCATTATTAGTACTTAATAACTAATAGATATAGTCTAAGGATCAATATATTAGATACTATCTGAATAAATTATGATTAATTTTATCAAAGGGGCAGAGTAATTTTACTGTCATACGGTCTCTGTTTCATTTAC
Source organism: Dolichotis patagonum (assembly GCA_004027295.1). Taxonomy (NCBI): domain Eukaryota; kingdom Metazoa; phylum Chordata; class Mammalia; order Rodentia; family Caviidae; genus Dolichotis; species Dolichotis patagonum. Next base: position 28,228 of record PVJX010001320.1, read on the forward strand.
TTAACTTGGTAGCTATAGCACAAAATCCCATAACGTACAAACAGATGTTCAAAGTTGTACACCAATAAAACCTAACATAAAAGAAAAAGATGATGGGCTTGAAATTTGAGAATTTTTGTTATGACAACATAATTTTCATTTTGAAACAAGTATTACTTTGTGTATAATCTGGTTTTGTCTCTCTGCTTTTAGGAATTTTGGGTTAAGCTTTATGTTTTTGTGTTTTATTTTATCAGTACATGTTTGTGGCACAGAATTCCTTTACCCGCGGGGTGTTCATTCATATACCCCACACATCTCATGTCTGTTTTGTTTTCATCCCTCTTTCTCCTCCAACCCATCACTTTTTCCTCCATCCATCTTTTGGTCCCCTTTCCTTTTCCAAAAGATCTCTTTCCCTTTTCTTATCTTTTATCTTGCTCTATAATTTACTTTTATTTTGAGTTTTAATACAAGAGAAATCATGCAATATTTAAGATTGCATGTCTGATTTATTTCACTTGACATTATGGTCTCAGTGTGCATCCCCTTTCTTGCAGATGACTCAAGTTTATTCTTTTTGGAAGAACGCTACTCAGTTGTGTGTAAATACCACAATTTCTTTATTCATTCATTTGTGATGAATGTATGTATATTCCTCAGAAAACTACAATTAGAAACTCCATTTGACCCAGCTAGTCTACTTTGAAGTACCTTCCTGAAAGAGTTAATTATGTCTATTATAGTGATATATGCATATCCATGTTTATAGCATCACAAGTCATAATAGAATTTTTTTAAGATACCAAATCTTGCTATGTAGCAATCTTTCCACTTCAGCATCCCAAATAGTTACAATGAAAGGCCTGTTCTGTGAGATCTGAATTTTAGGATTTAAATTATTTAATTTTATGTTATTTCGCTTCATTGGTTCTAGGTGTGGATTTATTTTTATTATTATTTTTTCTTTTTAGGTTTACAGGGGTTGTTTTAATACACATACTGTTAGCATCTAACTGTTCTGGGATGTTCTCTACCAACTCTTCAAATATTGACTCTGCCCCATTTTCTATTTACACTGTTGGAGTCTGCTGAAGTGTTAGAGATTTTCACTGTACTATCTGCATGGCTTTTCCTCTCATCTGTTTTTCTCATCTTTATGCCTTCTGCTGCTTCACTATGGATGGTACTTTTAAAAGTTTCAATTTACTAATTTTTGTTAAATTACATTGAAAACACTTTTAAACCTCTCCGTTCAATTCTTAATTTTCATTGTTGAATCACGGAGTATTATTTTAGTTGTTTTTGTGCTCATTGCAGATAGTTTCTTGAACTTGCAGAGACCCTCCTGCCACACAGCCTCCGGAGTGCTGGGATTAGAGGCGTGCACCACCAGGCCCGGTTGGTTTTTTCAGTGTTATAAATTTTAAGTATGACTTTATCAATATGAACCTAGAAAGAGAATAATTATTTTCAAGTTGTATTAGTTAGTTCTACTATTTGAATTCCTTAAAATTTCATTTGTTACCTTTTTAAAAACTTTCCTCTTAGTTCTTAAATATATGATCTGTCCTTCTAAATTTTGTTAATGAATATTTTAAAAGTAATTTGTAGAACTAATTTGAGGCCTCATATGATATTTTCTCCTCCAGCAAGGATTTTGATTTCCTTCTCCTATGTGATTATGGACCCAAACAAGCTATGACTTTTTTGCTACACCCTTGATTACAAGTAATAGCTGTTACGTATGTGTAATGTGGGTCAGAAGCCCAGGAGTGAGCAGTCCATGGGTCCCACCCTTGTGTCAGGGAATCTGATACGCTGGCCCTTTTCTCATGCTAGAGTAAAGCTCTAGCTTTCAGCTATCCCCTCTTTGAATCCTCCAAGAATAAAATGTGCTGTGGGTGACATGGGTTTAGTTTTCAGGTCTGTTGCTCATTTTAAGATTGAGTTGTTTTGTTGTCATCAAGTTGAGTTCCTTAACTATTTTGGGTACTAAACCTTTTTCAGATATATGAATATGATCTGCAAATATTTCCACCAATTCCATAGATTTTCCTTTACTCTTCTGAGTATTTTCTTTTCTGTACAGAAACTTTAGTATGATCTAGTCCCATTTGCCCATTTTTGCAGTTGTTGCTTGTGCTTTTTGGGTCATATCCAAAAGTGTTACCCCTGCCTAGTGTAATAGTTTTACTGTTATTTCAGTTCTCATGTTCTGAGTATTATGTTTGCATCTTTAACCCATTTTGTGTTAATTTTTATAGATTGCCAAAGAGTCTAGTTTTTCTATTCCAAATGTAGATATCCATTTTTTCCAACAACCCTTATGAAGAGATAATCTTTTCCTTGTGTGTATTTTTGGTAACTTGTCCAAGATTGATGAATTATAAAGGCATGATAATTTATTTCTGGGTTCTCTAGTCTTGTTTTATTTGGCTATATGTCCATTTTTTGTTTTTACCAATATCATATTTTTTGATTATTATAGCTTTATAATAGATTTTCAGATCAGGAAATGTGATGTTTTCTGCTTAATTCTCTTTATTTAAGGTTTCTCTGGCCATTTGATGTCTTTTGTAGTATTACATAAATTTCTGTATAGCCATTTTATGTTTGCAAAAATAGTGTTGGAATTTTGAAGGTGATTGCATTGAATGTGTAGATTGCCTTGAAGGTAGTATGGATAGTTTAACAATATTAATTCTTTCAATACATTTATGTGTTACATCAATTTTTATCAATATTTTACAATTTTTAGTAAGTAGATACAGAAAATTCATCTCCTTGGTTGAGTACTGTCTTAGTTACTTTTTACTCATTGCTGAGACAAAATACCTGATGACCAAAGTTGGGAAAGGGAAGGTTTATTTCTTACAGTTTTTGGAGGTTTTAGTCTATACTCAGTTGGCTCCAAAGCAGGGTGGCATGATGGGCTGCAGTTCATGGTGGCTGCAAACAGCCAGTGGAAACCAGCAAGAGAAAGAGACACTCCTTCTTCCTGCCATTACATCACATCCTGGCTCCACCCCTAGGAGGGTGTAGCACTGACACCACCAATCCAAGCACTAGACAATGAACCAGTCACAAATGCACAATGCAAATACATGAGGCCTGGGGGCCACCGACATAAACCATGACAAGTACATTTCTACATATTTTTTAAAAGCTATTATAAATATTATTACTTTCCTGACTTCTTTTTCACATAAATCATTGGTAGTACATAGAACTACTATTGATTTTTGTGTGACCTTGTATCCTCCAAACTTACTGAAATTATTCTAACAGTTATTTGTTGGAGTCTTCAAGGACACACTCAAATACATAAAATCACAATACACATGCACATATCATATGTATACATATACACATACCATACACATCACCATGTAACCATTGTGCATCTATATAAAATCTATCTTCTATCTATCTATCTATCTATCTAATCTATCTGTCTGTCTTCTATCTATAACTATAATCTGCAGACACACACAATTTAACTTCTTTTCCAATTTGGATACTTTTTATTTATTTTTCTAGACTAATTGCTGTGACTAGTATTTCTAGAACTATGTTTATTGAACATGACAAGATTAGGCATCTGTGTTTTTCTCTGATCTCCAAGAAAGGTTTTCAACTTTTCATTACTGAGTGTGTTGTTTAAAAACAGGCTCTTAACATATGGTTTTTATTGTGTTGAGACACATTTGTTCCACACTTAATTTTATTTTATTTTTTATTTTTTATTTGATGTATTTATAAATTTTTCTATGCAAGTGTTTTAGTTTGCATGTTTTTCCTCTATGTTTTTCTCAGTCATAGTAGACATATGTGATCTCTGAGAAAAGTGCTACTATACCATTACCTCATTAATTATATATTAAAATATATTTGTCATCTCCCCTTGAATAATTAAGTGTTAGGTATGTGTTTTACTTATTTTGTGATACTGAGGAAAGAATCCATGCTAGGTAAGCACTCTACCACTGAGCTACTTACCAAGCCTTCTAATTTTATTTCTGAGTCAGGGTCTCACTAAATTGACTAAGCTGGTCTTAAACTGCAATCTTCCTGCCTCAGCCTTGGAAGCACTGGAATTTTAGGCATGTGCCCCTTCCTGGTATAATGAAAAAAATTTTACAACTACTTTCATCCAAAAGAAGTCATAATGATCTAATTTGTTTTTGAGAAAAAAACTGTAAGTGTAAAAACAATGCCATCTAAAAAATAAGTACTATTTTAGGAAAAGTCTAAAGATGGCAGACCAATAGGTAGCAGGATATGGAGCCTTTCTGAGAGAGACAGCTCAAATGCCAGAATAGAACACCCTGGAGAAACCAAAACAGAGGGAGATGAATTCTCTCAACCCAGGAAGAAACTGAAGTGCAAGTAACTGCTCAAATATGAGGTCCTGGGGCTACTTAGAGAAGCTAAGATCGGCAAGCATGGCGCTCTAGCCGAGCTGCCTGAATTCGTGCCTGAGATCAACTTGAGTGACTGAACCTGCGCCAGTGCAACTGGCTTGAGTGGCCCTAAGCATGGAGCTGAACAGCCCTGCGTGTGACTCGCCTGGAACTGGCCATGCACTCAACCCACCCAGAGGCACTGTGAATTCAGGCCGCAGCCATGCCGAAGTTGGAGGTTGAGGAGCCCAGCAGATCTCAGGGACTGGCATCAACCCCCGTGAGTGATGGGAATAAGACTCTCCCACGGGAAAAGGGAAACCAACTGGACAACATGTTGGAGTTGGGCAGGTCAGCCCTAACCCTGTAAGAAGCAGCTTCAGTTGGTTGCTCCTCTCATGAGCAGATTGGTGGGATCTGCTTGGACTGGGCCGCATCCCTGGCCAGGACCCAGTGGGTCATCACAAATCAATTCCCTGAGCGCAGTGCACACTGACACAGTGAAGGCCTACAAAGGTTGACTGGCCTGGAGGAGCCAGTGTACACTGCCCTTGCATGCACTTCAGTCTCTGATAGTGGACTGGAGAGGGCAGAAGCCCCTAGACTGTGTGCTCCAGAAGAACCTTAACCAGTGAGAAAAAGGGCTGGGAATTACACTATACACTTATATGGAAAGAACCAAAAACATGATGAGAGAGAAATAAAAAAAAGTCCCCAGCCCCCAACCCTGAGAATATTGATCCAGGAGAGGTAAATACAAAAGAGATTGAGGGCAACAAACATGCAACATCAAACAGTGTGAGAGGATATAAAGACCTTGTAAAGGGACCTCGTAAAGGAGATCAAAACTGAAATATTAATTCAAATTAAACAAGAGATAAGTAGATTAATAAAAGAAAGGCTAAGCATCTCTCAAGAAGACAAAGACAGAAGAATGGAGGAACACAAAAGGAGAGAAACATTCAATGAAGAATATAAAGAAAACCTAGAATTCATGAAGCAGATTTAAAGAGATTACCAGGAAAATAAAAACGCCATTGAAAGTTGGCAAAACTGCTTGAAAGAAACTAAAGATAGACTATCAAAAATTGAACACAGGCTTGCAATTTGTGATCATGAAAGGGAAGATCTCTTAAAAAATAACAAGGGAGCAGACAGTAACAATAGGAAGGCTAAAGGATGACAAGAGGATCTATAACTTAAGAATAAAGCATGTGAATGAAGAAGCAGGAGTCAAAACAAAGGAATTACAAAGGCTATTCACAGAAATTATTAAGGAAAACTTCCCAAGCATAGAAAAAGGAAATGATATGCAGATGTATGAAGCATACAGAACTCCAGCCACCTACAACCAAAACAGAGCTACACCTAGACACATAATAATCAATATCCCAGAAATTCAGTATAAGAACAGAATATTAAAAGCCATCAGAGATAAGAGACAGATCACATATAAAGGAAAACCCATCAAAATCATGACAGACTTCTCGACACAGACCATCAAGTAAAGAAGAGCTTGGAGTGAAGTAATTCAAGCCCCAAAGGAGAACAACTTCCAGCCCAGATTGATGTATCCTGCAAAACTCTCTCTAGAAATTAATGGAGAAAAAAGATGCTTCCATGACGAAGAGGAACTGAGAGAATTTGTGACCACCAATCCAACCCTACAAAAAATACTGAAGGACATTTTAGAGACAAAAAGAATACAAGCATTTCAGGAACAGTGGCAGAGAGGCCTCAGTGAACGGGGCAGACAGTGGAGTGAAAGAGAAAAACAGACAACCAATGACAGAAAAATAGAATAGCAGAAATGAGGCAGAGAAGATTGGCTGTAATCTCTAGTATAGAGGGCCTCGAAATACTAACAGAGAGAGACACAGGCAGAGTAGATCAGGAGAGAGTGTCCATTAAGATGCTCTGTACAGGGAGGCAGTGGGACCCAAAATAAGCAGTGAACACTATGGGAGTGAAAGGGGAGGAATTGTCTAAAAAAGGAAGGCAGAAGATATTGTTAATGGGGTAACAAGATTTAAAATCTGCATTATTCTCACCACTCTGCTTAGATGGATTACATGCTGTTCCAGTTTGTCTACTTACACTAGACTTGAGGACACAGTCAGCTATCCCAAAAATAAGAGGATATATTATGGTAATCATCCTTAATTTCCTAGCAACTTGATCTGAAGCCCTGCATAACTTATACTGTCTTATTATGGCTGATCTTATTTGAATCTGGTTTGTTAGATTGCTGTTTTGTATTGACTGATTTTATTCAAATCTGTTGTGATTGATAGCATCAAGTCTAAGAGCATAGGCAACTACACCAAAGATGACAAGATTCACTAAGATAGCCACTCTGGTTTGATTATTGCCTGCTTTTGAAGTCTTATAATATCTCAAATGCTTCATTTTTATTAATGTTGTTATCTACTGCTGAGACATTGTGGTAACCATTGTAGATCACCTTGTATTATGGTTTAATATGACTTTTTGCTTCATGTTTTTCTAGGAATTGTTTTGTTTTGTCTTGCTTTGTTTTGTTTTTCCCTCTAATACAGAAAGGATGGATATACATGTAGAGACTCATGCATGTGTAAAGCTTATAAACAGTTTATGAGAACCAACTATATAAGGCATGTTGAAATGAACAACTACTTTGAAGGAGAAGAGACACTACAGTACCCAGTGCTGATTCTGTAATGTCATGATGTGAAATCCAGTAATACTATCATTCTTTGTTCAAATTGATTTTAGCTTGTTTTGTTTTGTTTAAGTTCAACACGCATGAAGGTATGGACAGCTGTTTTGAAGAGAATGAGAGACACTATGACAGCCATTCTCGGCTTCCCTATTGTCTGATCTTGACGACCTGAAATGCCTTCCTCATCCTGTTCAGATCAGTTCCATACTATGTTGTTTTGTGTGAATTCCCTATATGTGAAGATATGGACAACTACTTGGAAGAAAACAAGAGTCAATATGATAGATAGAGAGTGAATATCTCTGATTGTCTAGCTTTGAAATTTATGTCTCTTACATTGTTTTCTTGTGACCCACTTTGTTCTGTTTTGTTGTGTTTAATTTTATACTTTTGGTATAATTGCATGTATGTTTAAGTGTGTAAAATGCATGACCATATTGCTGTTTTTGTCAGATTGTGGAGCAGAACTGTTAACAGTCTCACTGTTTGAATATCTACTTTGCATGTTTTAATTTTGTAATTTGAACAACTATTTCCAAGATATCAGTATGTAATTTATCAAGTAATGATTTCTTAGTGTTTTTTTGTCATTGTTATTATTCTTTTCCTTTTTTCCTTGGAATTTTGTATTGTTACTACCCTTTATTCTGTTTTGTTTTGTTTGTTTGTTTTCTCTTTAAATAAAATTAAAAAACATAAGTACTATTTTAAAAAGTCAATTCATATAAGCGTTAAGGATATTTCTCCTTTATCACTTTTCAGATTTAAGATATCTTAACACACTTTTCAAATTATTTTACTGAATTCATAACTAATGAATTCATATCTATAATTTGATTACATTAAGATTGTTCATTGAACTTGTCAATGTAGGTTTTTTTTAAAACAGGAAAGCAGTACCTATATGAATAGATTCTTATATGCAAACCAAAGTTCATTGTCAAGTTTTCAAAAATTAATACAACATTTTTTCTTTAAGGTTCTCAAAATGATCAACAATTTTTATTTTGAAAATATAAATGATCTAATAATAGAAAATTGTAACTCAGGACTGACTTTACAAAACTGTTTTTAGGAAATAAATTTCATTACGCTATTTTCCCCATATATTTCATAAAATCAGCTAATTTTAGAAGTATTTAAATGAAAGAATTTTGAATCTATGTCAATCTGTTTTCAGCTTTTATTGAGATTATTGCTTGAGTTTTGTCCATTCTGTTAATGTAGTATATCACATTTATTCATTTGTGTATGTTGAGTTATCCTGGCATCCTAAATTTAAAGCTGACTTGATCATGGAGAGTGATCTGTTAATGTGCTATTAAATTTCATTTGCTAATCTTTTGTTGAGGGTGTTTTAACTGTATTCACCATGAATATTTTCTGTAATCTTTTCTTATAATGGCTTTGTCTAGATTAGGTATTGCTAATCTGGCCTTATAAAGTAAGTTTAGAAGTAATTCTTTCACTTCAATTCTTTGAAAGAGTTTGAGAAAGATTGTATTAGTTGTTCTTTAAATGTTTGGTAGAATTCACTAAGCCATCTGTTCCTGAATTTTTTTCTGTCGGTGTTTGTTTTGATTACTGATTGTTATATTACCTCGTAGTTCTGTCTTGGTAGGTTTTAAATTTCTAGAAATGTCTTCTATATTATCTAACTTGTTGTTGTATAATTGTTCATAGTAGCCTCTTGTGATCTTTTGTAGTTCTTTGATCTCAGTTGTACTGTCTCCTTTTTCATTTGTGATTTTGAGATTTTTGTTTTTGTTAGACAAGCTAATGTGTACCTGTTTGTTTTTAAAAGTAGATATTTTGTTCATTTTTCTATTGTCTTTCTGGTTCTATTTTTTTCTTTGATCTTTGTTATTTCCTTCCTTCTACAAACTTTGAGTTTAGTTTTTTCTTCTTTTTCTAGTTTTGTGAAGTATAGCATTAAGTCACTTTGTTTTGATAGCTTTATTCTTGCTTAATGTTAATGTTTATTGCTGTAAATTTCTCTCAGTACTGTTTATGTGGCATCCCATCACTTGTGGTATATTGTGTTTTTATCTCATGTGTCTCAAGAAATTTTTTAAATTTCTGTTTGATTTCTTTTCAGTCCACTGGTTGCTCAGGAATATATGTTTAATTTTCACGTGTGAAGTTTCAAAATTTTTTTCTGTTACAAATTTCTGGTTTCCTCTAGCATTGTCATAAGATACTATGATGATTTTGATAATTTTAGATTAATATTACATATATTTTTCTATACTTAAAAGTCCACTAGAATCTTTTTCAAGTTAAAAAATATTTGATTACTTTGCCTTAAGGCATTCCATTTATTTTGGCATAGTAATGAGGGGGAACTATCTTATTCAATAAATTTATTTAACATTCCTTCATTTTCTTCTTCAAATTAGCATGTATCTTTTATCACAGCAAAAAATCTTTTCATCTTGAAGACCTTTACTTTATTTTCTATTATAATTTATCAAACTTTCAATTCATTTTTTATTAATTTATTGATATTTTATAGACCAGTTTCCATTCCCTTTGTTTGATTCTTCCTGCTTTTGACACATTTAGTTTTAGAAATGTGAAAAAGCAAATAGTAGCTTAAAGCTGACCCTAGATGGGAAGATAGTATTAGAAACATTACATTCTGTTCAAAGTTATATATAAATTTAGTACACACATAATAGAATTATCAATAAAGCATATATTATTGGATGAAGAACTTTGCTAGATAGAAACCTAAACAAAAGCCTAAAGCAACTTAATCCATTCTTGAAATCTTCACTAACTCAACATGGGTGATATTCATCCACAACTGAGTCTTTTCAACAGTTTCATATTTATGAGTTAGTCTTCTTTATTCAGTTCATTTTTTCAATTTTTTCTGGCAAATATATTATCTGACAACCTTGGTGAATAGTTTACTATCGTATCCTAACAGCAAATTGGGAGAAATTAAGTTAGTCCAACATGACTAGTTCCAAACAAGCCCAAAGTCTGAAATTACAGCTTCGGTTAGAGGAATGGTTGCAATAAAAATCCAGGCTTTCAGACATCTAATCTATTGGTTTTTCCACTTTATCATATCACATACTCTCTCAGAATACATTAATCCTTTATATACTACCTTTCTCCTCTAGGGAACCCCATAAATTTCCTCTGGGTTTTATTGATCTATTATACTTCATTATACACATTATACTTCAAAACACAGAAAAAAAGTCCTATTCTCCCAAATAATAAATGGATGCCATTTCATAAGTTTGCTGCAATATTTTTATCATGAAGATTGTTATGTGTGAATGAAAAAGTGTCACAAGAAGAGGCACAAACAGCTCAACTATAACAACACTGAATAAATTCTCTCATTTTTTTAAAGTTACAGACTAACAATTCAACTGAATCCATAAATGTTTTCTAAACTTTATTTTAACTTATGGAATTTGGGCTAAGTAAAAAAATGCTCAAACATATTTTCCACTAAATTTCTTTCCATATTTAATACTCTCAGATTGTCTTGTCATTTAAATATTTACTAACTGTTGTGGTTTGAGTCTGTATGTCCCCCCAAAGCCCCATGTAGTCATGAGAGCAGGCTTCCAGAATTCATGATTAATTCACAGTCCAATGCAGGGATTATGGGTGTGAGTGCACATCCACTGTGGCCTACATACAATATAAGGGACAGAAAGAGTCTTCTCTGATAGCTCTTCCTTCTTTGCTCTTGTTGCTTTTGCTGTTTTCCCCCTGCTATGCACAGTAGCCCCTGCTGCCATACCACCTTGCCTTGGAGTCAGCTGATTATGTACTGAAACCTCCACAAACTGTGAGCTAAATAAAGCTTTCCTTCCTTGCTTTTGGGTGGGGCATTTTGTCTCAGCAATGAGAGAAGAGTAATCAAGACACTAATTCATTCAAATCTTGAAGCTGTGGAGTACCTTCATGGTTGTCATAAACAAATTTCAAGCAGTATATCTGATTGTTGGTTATAATTACCAGGAAACAGAATTTCAAATCATAGTTCCACGTGTTGAGAGATCAAAGGAGGAAGTTCTTAAATCAGGAATAACCCACTTTATTAGTGATCTAGGTTACTTTTTCAGGGTAAATATTCTTTCAGTGGTGAAACACTCCTCTCCTGTTCCTCTTCTTCCTCCTCCGATGTGTTGGTTGTGGTGGTGTTCCGCTTGTCCTCTTTCAATCCTGCCATGCATCCACTCATTCTGCACTACCGTGCCAAATACAAAGCTAGGCTCATTAGTTTCTCCTCTCTGGACTTTAGTTCTTAATGTATTGGCAAAGTCAAAATTGTCTAAATTTGTCACTTCCCCCCAACTGCTATTAAATGGATTCCTTTGGTTCACACTTCAACGTTCCTTTCACTGTGTACCTGGAAAATGAAGATAAAGCACCTTTCCAGGTAGGATTTTAGGTAACCTAGCTTTCTTTAATCCAGCCGTAAAGCACTTCTGATCTTTTCATGGCTAGTTCTTCACTGGGTGTGTTCCTTTTAACTAGCACTTTCTAGGAGGCCTCTTGTGGTCACCTAATCTGAGGTAATCAGTCTCTTGTTACCCTCCCATCAACCTGTATTTTTATTGCAGCTTTTGCCTCTGATACTTTCTTATTTGCATGTTTAATCTCTGCCTCTTTTCCAGGAAAGCTGTATGAGGCAGACAGGTGCCTGATCTGCTGGTTCACCTTTGAATCCTAAACAGTGCTTGACACACAATTGGCGTTCATTAAATATTGATGAATGAATGAGTAGGTTCCTAACTGCCTACACCTGTTTGCACTACTGCAACTACTGATTCATTCTTGTAAGAAGTTTTTACTTCTCACACGTATGCAGAGAAATCAGAATTTTAAACTAACTCGTAAAAACAGTTTGGAAACGTAAGAAACATCTGCCAGGGAAACAGTTTCGGCATCTACAGGAAGCTTTTTCTCTGCAGTAAGCTGGTGGCTGGTCTCTTTATCAGCATCACTGGAAAATGCTTGCCTATTTTTGTTGGTTTGTTGAAGAACTAGGAACATCTGGCGTTGGCATCTCAATAACTTCAGAAGTAGGGAAGAAAACGCCCTGCGACAATAAAGGCAGTTTGTAAGAGCGCAGTGCCCCTTCTTAAGAAGGGGTGCTCTGTTCCCTGGAGTATTACTTGCACGTTTCTTCCTAGAAAGTCCCGTTTTGCTGTCGCTAAACTAGCACACTGGGGAGCAGCCCCTCCCCTCCCCCCGTGTCTGGCTCCGCCTAGTTTAGATTCACCCTCCTTCTGGAAGTTGTGGTTGCTGGACAGGCTTTGCTGTTTTCTAGAACGTCACTCTGATCCCTTTAAAGGTGGGGATCATGACGGAGGATGCGGGGAAGAAGGCGGGAGCGGAGGGCTGGAGAGTCTGGTTGACATAGTAACTCGTGGTCTCCTCCCCGGCTCTGCGCGGCCACCCGCGGCTCCGCCTGTGCGCTCTGCCCGGGAGCCTGGCCGCCCCGGCGAGGTCCGCGTGGCCGGACGCGTCCAGCCCCAGGACCCTCGCGCCTCTCCGGCGGCGCCTTCCCGCTGCCCGGCGGGAGCCCCTCGTGCAGCCAGACCGCCGGCCCCGGCGCCCCTCCCTCGACCTCGTCCCCGGGGCGCGGTTCGCCTGGGACCGGGTGGGCAGGCGGCGCGGCCCCGGCGCACCGGGTCCCCGCTGGCCCGGCCACCCCTCCCCGGGGCAGGGTCCCGGCCGGCCGGGCGCCTGCCATGCACCAGAGCCCCGCGTTCGGGCCCCGGAGGGGAAGGGGCGGCTCTCCCGGGGCCGTCACGCGAGCCGGCGCTCGGCGCAACGAAAGCCAAGACTATCTGCTCATGGACACCGAGCTCCTGGACGACGGCTGCCCGCAGCTCCCGCTGCCCCCCTGCGGCTACTACCCCAGCCTGTAAGTGCGGGCGCCGCGCGGGAGCGGCTGTGCGCTCGGGGCAGTGTCCGCCCGCCGGGGCGCGCCCTCCGCCCAGCGCGTCCCGGGGCGGGCGCTGCTCGGGCTGAGCCCAGGGCTGCGGGGCGCAGGCCGTCCGGGCGGCGCCGGGTGAGCGCTCAGGGAGCCCGCGGGGCACCCAGCCCACCCGGGAGCGGCGGGCCGCGCGGCTCCCTCAGCGCCCCAGCCTGGTCCCCAGAGGCTGCGTGGCTGCGCAGCAGACGCGCTTCCGACAAGGGCTGCTTCAGTGGGAGTCCCTGTGACCCGGCCTCCACGCGGAGCTGACGAGAACCGGGGGCAGCCGGAGCCGCCGCGGCGCGTGCCCGCGCTCGGGGCGCCGCACCCGCCCGCCCAAGCCCTCCTGGAGGACGCGCGGGTCCCCGCGTGCAAGACCCCGGGAAGTTTGAGGGTTTGAGCGGAGAGGGCCGGTCTTTCTCTTAGCTCCCAACAGCCTCCTTCCCACTCAGAGCAGGGGGATGAAGACAGGGAAGCAGTGCCAGTTAGTCTTCTGCAGCGGTGGCCCAAGCTCTCACCGAGGCCGTCGGGGAGACGGGGCTGTGCAGAGAGGCAGACTGAGGGCACTGTAGATGTGAGGGCCCCGGGGTCATTTGTAGTGACCTCTGAATCACCACAAGCTTTTATTTAGGATCTGGTTTTCCTAGGGAGTGCGAGTGGGGGCTGGCAGGGGTGACAAGTCTCCGTTTCTCCACAGGCTGTGACCACATTGCAGCTGGCAGATAGCATTTCTGCCTCTTGGCAGTCAGGTTTCCGGACCTGTCATGTCCCTCCCAAACTGTTTCCCCAGGAAAATGCTTCTGAGCTGCTCCCCAGGCGCCAGGAGGGAGGGCTGTGCCCTGGTGCCTGGCAGACCCTGTGATGGTGGTGAGCCTTAGGGCCTTGGTTAGAGCTGCCTGCAGTCCAAGCTTTCTGTCTTCCCCTCTGCAGTAAAAAGTGAGCCCTAGGAAACTGCAGAGCATCTCATTTTTTTTTTTTCCAAGATAAAAGAAAGTTGTTGGAACTGATTCCATTCATCCATGTTCTGTGCAAGTATTTACTATTAAAGTATTAGTATAAATCGGTCTTTCCTTCTGTTAATAAGGAATAGCATTCACGTATCATAAAATTCACCCACTGAAGTTTTGCAGTGCAAAGTTGTTTAATATACCTATTAAGTTTTGCCACCAGCAGCAATATCTAGTTCTAGGACATTTTCATCACCCCCAAAAGAAATCTTACACTTGATGTTGAATTGAAAAGCATTTATATACAGACTTCTTAAACTTTAAAGATATAAATCACATGGAGATTTTGTTAAAAGGCAGAATAAAATTGAAAAGGTCTTAGGTGCATCTGAGACTCCATTTGTAACAGTTTCTCCCATGGTGTTGAGGTTGCTAGCCCACAGATCACATTGAAAAGCAACGAGATATATGCCAAGAAAAATAATAATAGAAAGAGAAAAAATCCTGCATATTCTGAATATAGCTGTTTTCAAATTTGCTTTGAATGTACATGTTTAAAATACAGATGGGCCTTTCTATTGGCTTTGAATTGAGTTCTACTAAGCCTGAAGGTAGTATGTTTGGTAACGTCACCTGTTCGGTAAATTAAATCATAAGAAGCTGCACTGCTTTTTAAAAACAATTAGATTATCCCCTAAATAAAAGTTTGTTTTTAATTTCATAATTTTTATAAGCACTTGTTTCTGTGTCTGGGGGAAATGATTTGCTTTTAATACCTCTGGTTATATGTCAGTAGTGAGGCAAAAATAAATGAATAATTTCAAGTTTTCCTGCACACTTTTCCCAATGCTTTCTTTGAATGTGGCTTAATGAAATATGTAGTTCTTTACATTATCTGTTATTTAGGGAATAAGTATTTTCCTCCCTTTGTTCAGGAGTCCTGTGCTACTCTTACTGGAGAGAACTCCGCAATAGAGGAGTAAACACAAATACTGTGATATGTTTCAACTCATAATGTTGCAGGTACTGTAATAAATATAAGGGAAGCATTCTCCAGAATTAGATCTTGGTCTTATCAGAACATATTATTTCCGAAATATCCGTGGTTACTTTTCATTTACTGTTTTCTCTGACAATGTCTTTAGCTTTTTCCAGTTGAACAATCAAGAAATTTTATAATTTTAAGCTATAAACAATAGTACTTTAGCACCTATAATGTATGGGAAAAAAAACTAAAGAAAACTACTTCTTTCTGGTAAGGAGTACAAAAAAACTATTCCATATGCTTTTGACTTGTCATTTAAGCAATTTCCTATATCTTTTTCAGAGTAAGAGTGTATTATTTGTAATAGTGGTAATCACCATGTACTTTAGATATGGTATAGTCATTTTCTCAAATTGCAGAGATTTTCACTTATAAGATCTTAAGTCTTTGTAACTTGCCGTTTCCATGCTAGGAATTCTCTGACTCTTTCTGAATAATTCTGTTTTACAGTTCACTTTTATAAAATAATTTTTACATATTTTTGGAGCTTTCATTACTGCAAAGCTTATTATCTTATTTATTTCAGGCCTTGATAGTATACTTCTTGATATTTGGAAGTGGTGCTTGGAAGACAAAGGTTCAAGTTTTCTTCTTTTCTTAAAGTTTCAATTGAAAATCAATTAACATTCTTTACCATATATAACCAATGTTTAATGGTGATTACCAAGAGAAACTCATGTCCTGCCAAGGTCCAAGAAGGTAGGCCAGAGTTTCTTCATGTAAAATTTAAAAATGTGCCTCTAGTCCATTACTTCTAAACATGAGAATCACACACACAAGCACATATTAAGGTTTCTAAAGTCTCAAAATTTGAAACATCATGGAGGAGCTTATCCAGCCTCTTTTCTGGTACAAACTCAGCTGTTATTGTCAGAAGGAGCTCAGGACCTCATCACTGAAGATGGCTGCAGTACTTTTGGGGGAAGTCCTTGTCCTTATTTTAAGGGTCGCTTCCTGGCTCCAGTGCAGAACCCTCAACCTGCTGGCACAGATCATTCATTCTGCTAGTAAAGACTTTCTAGCTTCCACCAATGACCTTTGGGCCTTCCCAGCACAGAGCCATGAAACAGACTTGCATAAGTGGTTGTGGTGGGCTCTGGGCCTCCATTTCGACTCATGACGGGACATTGTCATGGGCTCTAGGTCTTCACCTGGACTCTTGCAGAACATTGCTGTGGGATCTAGGCTCTCAGCTAGATTCCTTGGGTCTTAGTTTGTGGGAAGATTTCCTGCACTTGTATTTAACTCTTTGGTGACTATTATATACATGTGAGTCAGCATAAGATATAATAGCAATACTGGAACCTTAGGAACTTAAGATAACATGAAGGAGTATACAAAATAAAAGTATTTAAAATATTGATAATATAAAAAGAACATATAAAAACCCTAAGAAATGGACAAAACACTTAAAAAATAGACAAATGGAACATCTATAAAATAAAAGAATTCTTGAAATAAAACTCAGGGAAAGGGTAAAAATTCAGATTAGACACAGCATAACTGATGATAATGCCCAATATGCAGACATATAAAGGAATGGAAAATATTAACATTATTAAGAGTCACAGAACCAGAAAGTAGGAACTCTAGGATAAAATAAAAACATGGTCAAGGGGTAACATTTAAGTGGATAATGGGTGATGATTTTCCAGAAATGATGGATTCTCATGATGTGGTACATAAGAAGAAACCACTTAAACACATTTAAATTTCAGAAAGAAAAGAAGTTTTAAAATGAACCAAAATCTGGAAACTTAAAAGCATGCATTTTACAATCCAGAATATTTACAATGGAAATACACTCATAACTTATTTTAATATAAAGGTTGTATAATGTGTAGCTTGTAAGAACTATGTTTTTTTCTTTTACATAAAATGCATTCTTATTCTGTATTTATTAATGTAGTGTTTTGTACAGAGTCAGTGTAGTGATTCTGATAGGGTCACTTTAAAAGTTATGGACAAAAACTTTTCCAGGGCAACATTATTATATCTAAGTATTAGGAGAAGCTCCCAGAATTCTTAATTTCATACCCTATTTCACATTATGAAAACAAAAATTGCTTTTGTAATAGTTCATGATGGGTTCTTGAAAACTTTTCTGACTGCAAGGTGGTTTTGTTTCTTATGGCCTGGAACCTATATATTAAACCTCATCCCAGACTTTGAACCCAGGGTTTAAGAGAGATACGGTAGCCCAGTGTCAGAGACCACAGATAAGTGAGATCTTCCAAACATAGCCTAATTTTCTACACACAAAACAAATTCAGGTTTGAACACACCTATGTGTTAAATAAGAATCAGAAATTCAGATTGTAGGCTAGAAGTTCTTTTCTGACTCTAATTGCTGATAGAGCACATTGCTCTCCTCGGGAAGTTTAAGAATGAAGTTAGAGGATAGACCGGGGACTATGAGTAGTTACTGAAGTAGTAGACACTTTTTAAAGGAAGTGCACTTTTTCAAATGTCTGTTTTACTGTTTACATTTACTTGTTCGAATAACTCTTCCCCTTAGGAGAATGTAACAGGCCAGAGGCAGAGATGGGCTGTCCTTGACACTTAGCATACAGGGTGACAAGAGAGGTTCCTGTTGACTTTCTCCTCAACAAAACTACCCATGAACATTAGTTCTGGCAAGGAGTAAGTGATGTTGACTTACTTTATAAGATACATCTGAATCCCCTTAGGTGAAAGAATGAATGTCTACAGAGAAAGAGCTACTTTTATATTCCAGCGGTGTGTGACTTTGATCCATTTTCTTCTAGAGAATCTTTCACTAGTTATGCTGCCACCAACATCTACTCTCCTTCAGCTCTGTATCCCTGGACTCACACCTCCTGAGGTGAGGCTGTATGTTTAGTAGGGCCTGTTAAATTCTCAGGGATGACCAAAGAGAGCAGACAGAAACTCACGGCTGACCAAGTCTGCTCTTCTATCCCACTGATAGAGTTTTGGAGTTGTCCTCATGACCGGCTTTGTTTAGCCCCTGTTTAGCATGGCCTTTGCTCCTCAGAACACCTTCAATCAATTTAATCCTTGGTAGTGTTCAGATGACAGAGGTAAGGGCATCTTCCTCTTTTGTCTCCAGTGTAAGATCTGCCTCTAAAATAATTTCCTCATTTTGGTTTTCCTCTTCTGTATTGGTACTAGATATATACACTCACTTAAGCAAAGACTCCACCACTTACCAACAAAGATATGGCCTTACCCTTTTAACTCAAAGACCAGTTGTATCATGGTATGATAATGCACCAGCAGTATAGGGAATTTCCAAATAAAAGCATAGTGTTCATTTCCTTTTGAGATGCAGTGTCAATGAAAAATAAGATCAACCAAAGGGAACCTTTGTGATTTTTTGTACATACTGTATGTAGTGGTTAAGAATTCAGCAGGAGTCCTAGCATGTATTATTATGTCCTTTGAAATAGTATCTGTAACTCTAAGGCCAAGACCTAGACTTTTGTTAAAACAGATAAATAGAACAACCATTTGTGAAAAATATAATTTATGAAATAAAAACTTAATGGAAAAATTAAGATATAGATTTGACATAGGATGATTAATGGTAATGTCCTTGACTCAGAGACATAAACAAATGGAAAATATAAACATTATTTAAAGTCTTTGCAGTTTTCAAACTGCTTGTGAGGGAAGGCAGAGTAAAAATCACCTTTGTCTCTGATTTCCATTCTTCCTTTAGAAGTCAGCATCTCCCACAGCCATTTGGATTAGTGGTGGGTCTCTTATAATTGACCATTTTGGAGTTTTGTGTTCTGAATAATCAAAATCACCTATTATGTGTCAAATCCTCCCTTGACTTGAAGTAATTACTATCTGCTGATATTAAATGATTGCCAAGAAACACATTTTTAGGGTGCCAACATTGTAGGTTGTTGAGCAATTGCCAGATGTGTTTAAATGCCCATATTTATTCTTTAAGAGAATGTTTGTTGATTTATAATAAGACATTGCACATTTTTAATGGACGGTTATGTTCTTTGACTTACAAGAAGTAACACTGTATGGCAATTCATCTGTTGGAGAGTAAAAGTAATCAAAGGAAAACATTTTTCTCAAATCCGTTCTTTTGCTTTCTCTTTCATAAAAGTGCCAAATATAATTGGATCCAGTTGGATAAAATTACCATTCATGATTGCTCTTTGTTTAAGAATCTTCTGCTGGGGCTTTCAATACATGAAGAAGTACTCATCTATAAGCCAAAAATCAATTATACTTTTGCATATAAAATCTGTTATTCTGCGCAAGACTAAGCCATGTGATTGGCTGAATCATATTTCTTATAGAAGATCTTCTTGAGAAGTATATCAAAATGAGTGCTACAGATACCCAAACAACAGATGTGACTGTGGCATCACTGTTCTTTACCTAATTCAGCTAACTCAGCCACAAGAAAGAGAAGAAATGATGTTAACTAAAATTACAGAGCGTTCAATGTAAGTTGCTGCTTCTGCAGAGGACTAATCCAAAAATATTTTTATATTTGTACTAACTAACATTATTTGAATACCTACTCTGTTAGCAGGTTCTTATCTAGCTGTCATACAAACATAATTTGCTCTTGACAGTAGACACTTGACTGTTTTTAATATCCATTTTATAAATAATGCTGAAATTTACAGATGTTAACAAATACGCAGAAACTTAGACAGCTGTTATGTTCAAGTAGGAAAATCCCAACCCATTTTAGTGCAGGCTGGAACACATGCACAGAAGGGCTGGCAGATTGCACCAAATCTACCCTTTTTCACCCTGTATAATTATGCTGTTACCAGGCACAGCTGGATACAGGTGGGTTGTGCACTTGAAAAGCATGCTTATTATTCCTTCCTTCTCTCTCATCAGATTTTTGGGTTGCCACCGGTTTGTTCTGATATACTGAACCAAGATTCCTTGCATTGTGCTTATTATATATAAATGAATCTCTGGCTGAGGGAGAAGACATAAAAAAGTTATGAACAGTAGTACTTAGTATGTTTACCCACCCATTTCTTCTTTCTGTTGAAATTTTAACCATCGTTGGAGGCCAAGCTTTAAATCCTGTTTCCTTCACTGGTTTTGTTATTCTATTTATTCATTTACCTCTATTGGCCTATGCTAGGCCCCTTTCTTTGTTTTATTTTATTTTTTATTTCAAGTTTTATATTTTATTAGTACATGTTTTCTCCATATTTATAACTGGGTCCTTTTCTAAGTGTTTTAGAAGTATTAGCCTATTTAGTTCTTATAAAAGTATTGGTGATATGTACTTTTTAAATCTTCATTTTACTAATAAAAAAGCCACAGAAAAAAGAAGTTAAGTAACTTGCCCAGTGTTGCACAGGGATTCGTTGGCAAGAATGGGAAGGATGAACACAAGGAGAAAAGGATTCTGAAAATATGACTTATTTCGATAAACAGTGAAGTGAGGTTTTGAAAATTGTCAGTGTTTGTCACCAGAGGAAGACTGTGTCTGTGCCAAAATAAGTAGCCCATAGTTTTTTTTTTTTTTACTATTTTTACCAAAGATTCACAACCTGTTTTGTGAAAGACTGCAAAAGAAGAAAGCTTTCTTTTTTCTTTATTTCTCCCCAGTATGTTGGTGAAATTGCTCCTGTGCTGTACTAGAGGTTGTATTAGAGAAACCAGCTCAATTGACAGTGTGAAACTGGAGATTGCATCATAGGATTCACCTAATTTTAAACGCATTCTGAAAGATATTCTTTTAAAGGTGTGCATTGCCAGAAATCAATTACAGTGTGGACAGTCCTGTTAAGATTAGTTGTCTGTTCACACAGCAGGTTTCATGTATCTTCAGCACACAGAACATTTTGTCTCACGTGTTGGATCAGCACAGAAACCTCACACAAAACTGGGGAGGGTGCTCGTCGTGGGAATTGCTAACAAAGTTATCCTGACAGTTATGACATGATTTATAAAGGTAGCTGAAGCATCCTTCCAGGGAGTTAAATGGTTAGAGATAAAACTCATTTTTTTGTTATTACTGCGCAAGCTGTCTCGAAACAATTTTGCGTTGAGTAGATTGGCAGGCAGCAGGGATGGCTGTGAAAGGCTGATCCCTGGGTAGTGTGAGACTCCCTGTTCACCCAGTGCTATGGTTTCTGCAGGACCCTTTTCCTGCAGAGGTGTTGGGCCTGACAGTGTGGCAGGCTGAAGGAGTCATTAATTTATTACAACAAACATTTGCTCACATTCCTTTAATGTGCAAGGCACTGACTGTATTTGAAAACTGCGAACATCGTATTTCATCAAATATAAGGCTCTATGAATTATAACTCCCCTGCTATTTTATATGCCTTTAAGACAAGAACAAAAGAGAAAATGTGCTGTCAATTAAATTGTATCTTAGATTTTATTTTTGACTGTTGAAACCTCTTTATACTGAATCAGCTATAGAGTTGGGTTATGTTACTCACAGACATATGAAAAAGAAAATATAATAAAATGAATTTTTTACAGTATCACTAAAGCACCCTGAAATTTGGGAATAGACCATCCTGGGTGACTTTTTAATTCAAAATATTCACTGTCTATATTTGCCCACCCAGTATTGTTTTCTGTGAGAAACAGAACACTGGTGGTGAAGCATTTCTTTGAAGAACTCGAATAATCTGTGATAACCAAATTTTGTTAGTGCTAGGCAATTAAACTGACTTTACAGTTATTTAGTGGTGGCTCGCTTTGACTAGCAGTTTCAGAATGCTGCTAAACAAACGATTCACCATCCTGCCTTGTGTAGCCTTACTGTCCCCTCCTACACATTTGTTACTTATGCTTGAAAGAATGCTCCACTACTTTTGCCAGTATTTGCTTGCAAGCCATTGTGATCCATTCTGAAATGTTTGGGCAAACAGTGGTGATGAAAACCTGTCATGGCAATGACTGACCAATGACTGACTGCCACTGAGGCAAGGCTTAGTTTATAAGACGTGCTGTGTCCCAGGGAAACCAATATAGGAGACACAAGTGTCTTAGAATTGATGAAGTATGACCTTCTGGGTGCTAGAGCTAAGCTAAGCGACAGAGGAGACCTGAAACACTGTGAAGCAAACACTATCCTTTAAGGTCCATGCAGAATTTAAAAGACAAACTATAACTAAATAAAAATAAACAAATAAGAATTTTAAAATATGAGATTAAAAACAATTATTACCAAGGATCCATGATCAGATATCATCAGCTAAGTTAGAAAATAGTGTATTTTAAATGAGAAAATCTCTGCTATATACCACGTGCTGTTTGTGATATACAGGTATTTTCGGAGCATAAATGATGGGTATTTGTTATAGTTGGTATCAGGAGAGTAATGTCAGAGAATTTTGTTCTGTGAGATTGAGTGTGAAAAAAATTGCCTTTCTTGTTTCTTAAATAAAAAATGTGAAGCAATATTGTATACTTCAAGATTAAAATAACATAAAATTCATTTTATTTTAATAGTGACCTTTTCCTCATTTAGAGTCTCAGTGTACTCTTCATTAGATATAGGTAACACATTTTGTTTATTTTTTCATGTTGATGCTTAGTTTGTTTTCATATTTGACTATTGGGAGTGAAGCATTAATGAATATGGGAAGGAAAATGTATCCACGATTTCATTTCTATGCCCAGAGTGTGATTGTCGCATTGTATGGTTCATCAGCAGTTCTTTATTGACTGTTACTTTACATATAATTTGACATAGTTTGGCTATCATATTATGTGGAGATTTTCCAGAAAAATTTCAAATGATTACTACATGAAAGTTTTCTAAAACAAAAGAAAGCCTACATAAAGTTTAAAAATTGAAATTGAAATTTTTTGTCTTTTTACACTTTAACAATTACCACAAACATAAACAAAAATAGCACTGACACTTAGCATTTCCTTGTACCAGGTATAGCTTTAAGCACTTGCCTGTATTAACTCAGTTAATACTCATAGTATTCATATGAAGAATTTATTACTCTGCATTTTACAGTTGAGGAATGTATGCTTACAAAAATTGAGTAACTTGCTCAAGATGCCAGGTTCCGGGTTGATGTTGATCATTCAACATTTTGGCCACATTTTGGCTCCGGTGTGTAGACTTTAACTAAAACTTAATATATTTTAATCAGCAGCAGTTTATCTTCTTGTTTAATGGTTATCAGAAGTACATCTTTTAAAAGATGTTAAAACTTTTGATGCCTTGATTAAAGGAAGCTTAGTTTAAACTCTGAGACGCTTATTTAGTGTTTGAGAGCCCTTTGCACGCTGGAAGATCTTAGGAATGAGTAAGGATTATAAATTTATTTTTATAAAGTGACAGAAGGGACATTGAGAAGTACAGGAAAGATAGTGGAGAAACAGTTTGAGAACCTGACTGAAAGAATAAAAAAACCCAAAGGAAAGTTTTAGGAAAGAAAGCATAAGGATATGGAGGACTAGCAATAAGTTATAAAAAAACTGTATCTGCCCCTGTACCTCCTGGTAAGACTATGTACTCCACAGATATGGGTACTCCATGTTAAAGGCTGCTGGGCTCAAAAGGGTTTCTCAAATGTGCACTCCAAAATTCCCTCGTAAGAAACTGTTGGAATCTACCCAGACCTACTGAATCAGAAACTTCAAGGAATTCATACACATTTGGTCCAGAGTAAAGCTGAACTCGGTATTTTAGCAGCTGCCTGCCTGTATTCTTGTGTTTATTCCATCCCAGAGAGTCTTTGCTGTTCTAATTATTGTTCGTTTCTCATATAACACTATGTCATAGGACTTCCTATAGTGGTGAGACTGTTTTGTATGTGTGCTGACCACTCTGACAGCCATATTTGGTACTTGGGATATGGCTAGTGCAACTGAGAAACTGAATTTTCGACTGTATTTAACTTTATTTACTTTAAATTAGTATGTGCGGTTAGAAGTTATCCTACGCAACAGTACTGTGCTAACTTATTACACAGGTTAGTTGCTCAGATCTCTGGCAGAGGAATCATAAAGAACGTACAATATGCCAGGTAGTATCCTAAGCATCTTAATCCTTTGAGCTCATTAATATTTCATGATAACCCTATGAATTAGGTTTATTGTCATCTTCATTTTATAGGTTACAAAGTAAAAGCTCAACATACACAGCAACTTTTTGAAAGATATATAGTTAATTACCAGGGATGATTCAAACCCAAGTACTTTGATTCCAGATCATATATTCATAATACTCTCTTAGATAGGTAATTTTAATACTTTAATAACGTATTTCCAAGGGGTCATAGAAATGTGCAGAGGCCACTTTCCTATTATGCTTCTACTCACAACAGTAGGTACCTACCTTCAACTGAGTATGACTTTGAGTGTTTTACTATGCAAATTAGAATATTTGGTATGAATATTTGCAGAGAAAAATTCATGTCACTTGTTCTAAAATTTGGGCTTTTACAATGTGTGACTTATATCTAGATGGCTCTCAAACTCTCATACACTCATAGATGGGACTTTTGCGGTAGACTGGAAAGTGGGTACTTGGTATTAAATTAGTCAACTGATGGGTTTACAGAGGGGTGTGATGTCGGGAGGGAAAAGGTGCTGGTGGGAAGAGGTGGGTCAGTAGGGTTGTGCCCTGGATGTGTACATCCTTTCTACTCCCTTGATCCCCCTGTTTCCTGTCTACCCTGCCATGGACTGTTTTTCCTTTGTCTTGGAGCCAGCAAGCCATGGATGAAAAACTTTATCAACTGTGAGAAAAAAATAAATGTCTCCTTCTTTCACTTGTGGGTGCTGGGTATTTTGTCCCAACAATGAGAAAGTAACTAAGACAGACAGAAAGCTATATTTCGCATAATGCAATAAATAAAAAAAAGAAAGGGAACAGAGAAAAAATTTAAAACAAGTAAATCACATATAAAGCGATTTACCCCAGAAACATTCCAGGACTCAGGATGAGGTCATATGCTTTTTTAATTTAGGGACTGCCCCAAATTCATGTACTAAATACATGATGACACATTCAAATATTTCAGCTGCCATTGAAATTAGATGATTTCTCCTAATTTCTTATCCTATTCTTTGCATGTGTATTTGCAAAGATGAAACTTCTGCTCTTGAACATATTTAAGAATCTGTTCGAAAAATTTAGAATGAAAGGGCGCACGTGCGCGTGTGTGTGTGTCACTTTTGAGGGCAGATTTGTCACAATGGGAATGGTGGTACATGCCTGTAATCTGGATGCTTGGGAGGCTGAGGCAGGAGGGTCACAAATGCAAAGGCAACTTGGGCAGCTATTTGAGAACCTGTCTCAAAAAATTTTTTTAAAGGCTGACAATTTAGCTCAGTGATAGAGCACTTGCCTAGCATGTGGGAGGCTGAGGGGTCAATGCCCAGTACAGAAAAAAAATCGGGTATGTATGCTTTGTAAATACCCATTCTAACCTAAAAATTTATATATTACTGATAAGCTTTGTCCTTTATATTTAGCTTACAATATATCAGAACAACAAATGACAAGAGATAGTACTTGAGACTATAATTTTCATTGCTTTACGTTTTGCTAATATCTTCATATAAAAAGATGAATTACTCAAATAGAACATTATTATTGATGAATGAGGAAATGTTCCAAAATCTTCAAGTCTACTTCTAGCATTTATATTTTATTGACAACAAGATATGATTGACACTCATAATAATATCCTCGATTCACCAAAAGAAACTTTAGTATTGTGAACATAATTTAAAAAAGCAGAGATATGTGCAATATGTCTAGAAAGATTTCAAATCCAGTACAGTCAACACTTTAAAATATAGTAGTAAACTAGAATGTTCCTGTATATGGATCAACTCACTGGCACCGATGAAATACAATCCCAGGCCGAGCTGTAGTACAGCTCAGCACTAGCTTTTACTCTCTGACTTCTGAACTTTGTGTTCTGCTAATTAACAAGTGCTTCAGACTACTGTGTGCTTTCTTCCATGAGTCCCTCTCCTGGATTACCTGTCTCATTTTTCATCAAGAGCATGTCTCAGAGAATCTTTCCTTGAACTTTCTTCTGCACTTCAGGCTGCTTCTGCTCTGAGCTCTCATAATATTTGGGCAAATTTACCCCACACTTCTACCATGCTGTGCTGCAGTGATCCATTTAGGTGTCTTTGGTGTGGGGTTTCAGGTATCTGAGGGCAGGAGCTAGGGACCAGTACTGTACTTGTTAGCTGTAAAACATTTTGTCACATATAATATCTAAAGATGCCTGATGCATGGGATGTTGGTTGATTGAATTGGTCTTGCCATATCAAATGCCTAGGAAAACAGTAAAACCAAGTAAACTAGTCTGATATAAAGGTAGGATGGCTAAGAACATTGTGTGCTTCAGATGATATTCTTAATAAAATTGACAGTCTTCATTTAACTCTGGTCGGTTCTTGCCAGGAGGCACCAGAAGATTCCTAAACCCTCTGATTGTTTGAAGATGAATAAAAAATAAAATTGTATATGGGGAGTGTTCTGATATTTCAAACACTAAATGACCTAAAAGGATAACTTCCAGATTGATAAGTTTTAAAAATTTAGAATAAGTAACAGGTCAATTTCCATGAAACAAACTGAAATTTGAACAAATTTTGCTTGCTCAAATGCTAAGATAACTACTCCATTGATCCAGAACAGAGCAAAACTTATCTTAGTATCATAGATATTTTATTTTTATGTCTGAAGTTGGTCTGACAGATGTTACTTTTTCACAAGATGGTCAGCTGTCACTTTACAAAGGAACTGTAAAAAGGCAGATGGAATTGATAGTAGTGCTTTAAAGCTCATGGGGAAATACTCTTAAAAGATTGCTGTGATAAAACCCTTACAAATTATCAAAAAATTCTCCTCATTCCCTTTTAAAAAGTTATAGGAACATCCATGCTGATTAGAATTATTAAGTCATATTTACTTTATTAAAACCTGTAGTGATAATTTCATGGAATAACCTTTCTGTGAGAAATGTCTTGTATGATATCCCTCAAAGTTTTATAAATAAAAATTTATCAACATAAAATTCTTAACATTTTATTTCCTTGCTTACAGAAAAACTATGGCCAGTTCTCACAGAAATCTGGTACAGCCCATTGTAAGCGCAAATACAGTATTTGTTAACATTTGTTTCACATTAAAATTTCATCATATTCCAAGTTCTCATGCTCATCTGAAAATAAAACCCTTTTTCCACCACTGCTTCCTACAAAAATATTTGTCCATAACTTTGAGTGTCTTTAGGTCGCACCACGTCCTCACTGGTATTCATTCCGGGACAAGGGGTGTGCCAGTGACTCAATGATGACCGTGAGAGAACATCAGTTCAGCTACTTACAAGCTCAGGCCATGAGCAAACGCACCAAGTACACAGGACCCTCCCTAGACAGGAAGGGGAAGCCAGAAGTGCTAAGAGGAAGTCTATAAAAATAAAAATGCAATAGAAGCGTGACCCACTCCAACATGGGAAAAGGGTAGGATTCTGTGTGTCAAAGCTGAAAAGAAAGCTGCTTCATAACGGAACAAATAACATAGAGGATCCATATGATCAGAGACCAGTTGACCCCAACCCTAAAGCAGCCTACCTTTGAAGAATAGGTTAAAAAAGGCTGATTTCACCAAAAAGACGTTGTATAATCACCTAACGAGTGTTTCACAAGCCAGACACTATATGTAACTTCCCTGTTTGTGGGAGTATCTCCATGGCCTAGCAGAGTGTGGGCTCAGGGGCTGTCGGGCAGTCATGTCCCAGCAATGGAACTTATCTAAGTGACAAGGAAATTACAAATGTAACCTGAAGAACCTGAACCCATGGAGTGGAATCATTGACGTGCTTCAAACTCCAAATTACAACAAATAAAACAAGGTTAGGGGAGACAGGGTAGAGAGTCAACGTAGCCATGTGTTCAGCCCAAGCGGGAGGTCAGCGTAACGGAGCGATGTCACGCAGGGTTTACGAGAAGCCCTTGCAGAAGACCAGCTGCCGTCCGTCTCTGCCTGGAGTCTAGAGAGTAACTCTCAAGGGCTTTTAGTCTAACTTTCAGTTAAAGATTTTGTTGATGGGTTGTTTTTCATCTGCCCCTCATTCTCTGAGTGAAGCAGGGAAGGGGGTACAGTGAGGCTGTCTGTGGTCACCTGTCTTGTTTCATTGCCCAGCTCTGTGAAGCAACCACTGGACACTGATTAGGGCACCAAGGGGTCCTGCGCAGTGACTGTCATTATAACCCGGAACTTACCATGTTCCCAGTTCACACATATTTTATGTGTAGATTCATGCAGCCATGGAAAACAGTAAGAATTCCAGTATAACCAGGCCATTGTTTATTCTCTTGTATTTTTTCATTGTTGTTCAACTTTGAAAAAAATCTTAGGTTTCTAGTTAATATATGAAATATAACAGAAATGTGCAGAAGCTCAAAATGAATATATGTAAATATAAAATATAAAAATTGGCTCCCTAATAAAGCCAAAAGTAAAAAGGAAGAATTTCCATTTTCAATGATTCCCGCTGAAGTGATACGGCATACAGTGTGCTACCTCATACACCCATTCTGTTTACATATACTGGCCTGTCACCCGGTATGCTGATTTTTCCTTACTTTTTATTTATAGAACTACACTACATCTGATTCTATGTAGTTTAAAAGTCACCACTTCTGGGGAATTTAGCTCAGAATCAGGGAAAGGTCTGTGTGTATATTTCTGTATTTTCATGTGTGTTAACCACACAGATGCACACACACAGAGATTTTGTACATTTTCCCTACTAAATTACAATTACATAGGATAGTGTCTAGTCCAGTACTGGTACATAAAAATATGTTTTTTCAATTGTCTTGTTTTCCTTCATATGTGCCTCATTATTGTTTTCTATAACCATATAAATCTTATGTACATTTTTGTGGAGAGCATGGTGTATGAGTGTACTTTCCTAAAATGAACTTTGGAGCCAGAAAAGATGCATGGGGGGGGGTCATAAATGTGCAGTATAATGCTTCATCTCCAGGAAGTTTGAAATTAAGCTATTTATTTATAGAAGCATGTTGAATTGAGAGTATGCTCTTATATGGAGAAACTATCTTCTGATTACTAACATATAGAAGCATTTTTCTCCAAGCAACCCAGATTTTAGATACCAATTACTTTTTCCTAAATATTTGTGTTTGTGATTTTAACTGCTCTCAATGGAAATGATTATTTTAACTTTTGTTAAAGCAGCACTAAAATTAAATGTTTCATTGTTAGATCCATGGTGTAATTCTTTTTTATTTTACAAAGAATAAAACCAAGGAAAATAAAACAGAATAAAACCAATCAAAAATAAACCAGTATAAGTGATACAGGACTTCAAAACCTTACAAAACCAAAAATAGTTACCATAATGCATTTTGTTGTCTTCAAAGCAGCTGCAAATACTTTCAGAAATAGTAAAAATCGAACAGAACAGGCAGAATAGAAACAATAAGGTCAAAAACAGTGAATGCAATAAAGGACTTCAAAACAAACCACTAGTAAATCCAAAATGGCTACTGTAATGGCTTGCTATCTTTCAAACAGCTGCTCCTGCCATCAGATTTAACATAATCAAACGAAACAAAAGAGAATAAACCCAACCCAACAAAGCAATGAAAATGATACGGTTTCTGGGCTGGGACCATCTCCGGGTGAAGCCTGTCCCCCCACTGCAGTCCTCGAATGGCTCAGACTCACGGAGAGAGCTTAGGTGTGGCTGTCCCTAGTTTCTAGGTGGGGATCACCTCCTCATGGTGTCCTTTTTAAAATATAAAAATTTGTGCCCACTTTGGCAGCACATATACTAAAATATAAAACTTTAATAAGATACAGGAATAATTTTTTTTTTTTTGGTACTGGAGTTCGAATTTACGTCCTTGTGCCTGATAGGAAGGTGCTGTGCTGCTGAGCTGTATCCCCAGCCCAGGAATGATTTTTAATCACACAACAATATTAGGTAAAGTCAGTGAAGTTCTAATTAAATAAATTTTTAACTAAAGATGAAATATACCATTAAGGAATATTGAAAAGTATGCATGTTTTGTAAGCATATTTTTCCAGATGTGGTGAGGGTGTATCCCCTGTACCGTGTGTTCCATGTACTCTTTCCTTAATCTGTATTTGGATTTCATGATGACTCCTGTCACTCAAAAGGTGAAGAAACGTTCATGGAATTGCTTTTATTTGACATGTTTTATTAATTATGTTTGCTCTGCTATATGATATAAAATGAGATAAGAGTATAAACAACTATTGTTCCATATAGTTGAGTAATTTAAACAGTTCATTTTATGATACAGTTTTTCAACAACTGAAAAGTCAGGTATATTTGTAGATTTTGTGTTCTGTTCATGTAACACATATGCTGTCCCACTTGCTCTTCAGTCATTTCAAGCGATGGAAGCAGCAGTAGGTTTTGTTCTGATCTGAGCATCACATTACTATTTGACTAGTTAGATTGTCTTTTTTACAATAAAAGTAGTCTTGAAACATGACTTCTGCTAATCTGCATCTTTTGCTTCGCAAATTGAGACTATTTACATTGATAATTATAACTGATTGGTATTGATTTCTCCTGTCTTTGGGTTATTTTCCTGCTGCTGATTTCCTTTCTTTTTTTCTACTTGCTTGCCCGGCCTTGCACATTCATATCTATTGGGCATTTTGGCGTTGTTAGCTTGACTCTTTCTGGCACATCTTTGAGAATTCTTTAAAGTTCTGGTTTAGTGGTCATGAATTTCTTTAGGTCTCTTTATAATGGAAAATCATCTTATTTCTCCATCAATTTTGTAAGAAAGTTTTGCTGGATATGTTAGTCTAGGTTGGAACTTGTTTCTCTGAGGACTTGGAACACTTCAGTTCAAGCTCATCTTTATGGTCTGTGTTGCAAAGTCTACTGTAATTCTAATAACTTTTCCTTTGTAAGTGATTTATTGCATTTATTTAACAGATTTTAAGATTCTGTTCTTGTGTTGGATATCCAATATTTTAACTATGATATGTTGTAGAGCAGTTGTTTTCTAATTATTGCTATTTGGGGTTCTATAAGACTCACTTATACAATAAATTGGGGTTTTTTTGTGTTAGGAAAGTCTTGTGCTATTCTTCTGTAAACAGTTTTTTTTAATGCTTTTGTGTTGTCTTCTGATATTTCGTTAGTTCCAATTAATTTTACGTTAGTCCTCTTTGCATCATCTGGCAGCTGTTGGGTCCATTTTTCACATTCTCTTGTTGCTTTTCAGGTATCTCTCATTAATGTATCACCAACCATGGGCTTGTTTTCAAGATCTGATGCTCCATTCACATATTGGTTGCTTCTGCTCCTCATGTTTTCAGGAGAGTTTTTAATCTCTTGGATTTTGCTTTGGGACTTTTTATGGACTCCGATTCTTTTCTATGCTGGGCATTCATGTGTTGCATCTCTTACTTTAGCTCTCCCAGTTTTTTTTTTTGTCTTTTGTAGATTTGTCAGTCACATGTTTCTTTAAGATCATTATCTGTGTTATGGCTTGTTTCTCCCAAAGCCTCATATACTCCTATTGAGGCTTTTCAGGATGGCTCCATCTAGGGTGTGATACTGGGATTAAGGGTGTGTGATAACTAAGTGGGGTTAGCATAGTTCTTGTGTGGATAATGGAAGCCATACCATGGGTGTGTGTGGCATCAGTCAGTAGGATGATGGCACGGATGGAGTATAATGGAAAATGAAGGAAGGCAGGCTTGCGGCTCCCCCAGCAGCGTGGTGCTTTCTGCCTGCCACTCCATGGACTGTTTCTACCCTGCCACGCCCCCCTGCTTGTTGCTCTGCTTTGGAACCAGCTAACTGTAGACTGAAACCTCGATGGACTGTGAGATAAATAAACCTTTCCTCCATTAACTTTGGATATTAGGTATTTTGTCAGAGTAACAAGAGAACTAAGACAATCTGTTTAATTATAACGTCTCCATTTTTAAATTTTTTTATGTTTGGAACATTCTTATCTTCAACATAACCTGCTCTACATTTTACCAACTTGTTTACATAATTTCCAGCCTTATCCATCAACCCAAATAACATCATAAAATGACACATTTGTGAGATGGCCCAGGGAAAGCATGAACAAGAGTTGATAAGAGCAAGAGAGGAGAGATTTTTTTTAATCCCCTAAAAGAAGGTTTAAAAAGAAAGTAAAATAATTAAATCCCATAATGTTTGCACCACATTTTAAGAGGTGGTGTAATTCAGTTTTTATATTTTCATTTAAGTTTATTGGTACAACCCCTTTGGAAATCGGTGTGGAGATTCCTCAAAAAACTAGGGTTAGAGGTGCCATTTGATCCAAATATACCCATTCTTGGTATCTTTCCAGAAGAATTAAAAACATCATACCACAGAGATATATGCATCCCCCTTTGTAATAGCAGCACAGTTAGTAATAGCTAAATCTTGGAAACAACCCAAATGCCCATTGATTAAGGAACGGATAAAGAAGGTGTCTTTTATTTTAATACATTGGGATATTACTCAGCCATAAAGGAGGGTAAACTTGAGACTGATAAAACCACTGCAGAAATCAGTGTGAAGATTCCTCAAGTAACTAGGGCTAGGAGTGTCAATTGACCTACTCGTACCCCATCTGGTTATCTTCCCAAAAGAATTAAAAACATCATACTACTGTGATATATGTGTACTCATTAGTAATAGCAACACAGTTTGTAACAGCTAACTCTTAGAAATACCCAAGTGCCTATCAACTAAGGAATCTTTATCCAAAGAAGTGGATTTTTTATACAATGGAGTACTACTTAAGCATAAAAAAGGATAGACTTGAGACATTTCTAGGTAGAGGATGTAACTTGACACCATACTCTTAAGTAAAATAAATTGACTCACATATGTAAATATCACATTTTCTCTCTGATGTGAGAAACTGAAAGAGTAAATAAGGACAAAATATACAATGGATATTATGAGGTGAAAAGAAATTGTTCAAAAGGAAAGTTCTATCTTCTTTGAATTCACCATGCACCTTATTGATCTGATTTGTTAGCTCCACTATTATCTTTTCAGATATTGTGGCTTTGGATCTTTTGATTTTTCCCCTCCTCAAACTCTCCTGGATTAGCTTTGGGGAAGTTCAGAATTGTGGAGGGATGTT
Source organism: Dolichotis patagonum (assembly GCA_004027295.1). NCBI lineage: Eukaryota > Metazoa > Chordata > Mammalia > Rodentia > Caviidae > Dolichotis > Dolichotis patagonum. The sequence continues at coordinate 61,403 of PVJX010001320.1, forward strand.
GCTTTGTCTTCTCATATTTCTATTTATTATTTGTTTTCTGTGCTAAGGTTTGTGAGTTGACTATAGTGGGTAGCTTTGTTGCTAGTGTCGAACCCTCTTTAGTTAATGTCTACTTTTCAGAGATGTCCTCTGGGCGTAGCTAACTATTGGCCTTTGCCAACTACTTCTGTTTATTTTGGAGGAGCGGCTGCAGCTCATTTGAACCAGTAGCTGGTTTTGGGGAGATTGGTCACAGTGTGGTTTATGTCTCCCAGGAAATCCAGATATTGGGATACAGAAGAAACCAATTGGTAGCAACAACTCTGTCACCTTAGCTATAGTAATAGAATCAACAATAGCAACAAAGACAAACTGGAGATTCACAGGGTCTAAGAATCAAAAGTGTATTACCTTTAACCACAGATAAGACCTGTTACAATAGTATAAACACTAAGACAAACCAGGTATTGATCTACAGTACATAGCTACTCAATTGAACAATTTGTCCACATAAATAGAATAGTGTTCAACCATTGTAACATAGCTAATTATGTATAACTTTATAAAGCTTAGTGGTTATATGGGCAAGGATAGTTTCTAGGGAATGGGAACATGAAAAAAGTAGAAGTTGAAAAATTAAGGAACAGAACATATGAAGAAGGTGATGAAAGTGAAATACAGCAGCAAAAGGAAAGTAGTAGCATTAAATAAAAGTAACAAAAAAACAAAGAAAAGGAGAAATAAAAAATAGTAAACTATAAAAAGAAAGCAAATAATAAAAGAACAAATTAAAAGAGGTAAAAGAAAGAGAAAAAAGGGCCAAATTGAACAAATAAAGATAATAATGACAGTGACGATGGTGGTGGAAAAAGAAAACAGTAGATAAAACTCCAAACACATCAAAAAAAATGGGGAAAAAAAGAGGAGAAAAAAGCCTGTCCTCAAATTCCTGTGTATTTTCAAATGAACTGTTTCCTTCCAAGACCTGCAGTCTTTGGAAGCCAGCAAGTCACAGTACTCTCTGTCCCACTTTATACCCTGTGGTTTGTAAGATGACCTTTTTGCTCAAGAGGCCCCCCACCTGAAAACCCCACACCATGACAATTGTCCAAGCGAGACACTTCTCGAACACTCGCAGTGTACACAGCGGAGACCCCAGACCGTCGGTGTGTGCTGGATGCAGACAGTGGCGGGGGAGGGGCTTTGAAGACACTGCTGACTCATCACCCTCATCACCGTCACCTGCAGGTGCAGCCACCTCTGGAAGACACACCACTGAACGTGGCCTCCACCATGAGATGCAGGACCCATGTCCTTCCTGGCCTGGGCTTGAGGGTCTCGGGGATTGATTTCTAGCCCTCTCTCTGCGTCTGTCTTCTGTGGCTGTCTGTCACCCTGTCTTTAAGGCAGGCTAACAGTACAGTCCCCTGGTGATACTACAGTATTGCTATTCCGTGGCTTAGTCCCACACATCAACTCTCCAAGTGGCACTTGTTTAAATGACCTCTGTCAGTGTGGCAGGCGTGACACTGGATTTCTTCTCAAACTCTGTGTGACCACAAAGAAGTCACTCTCGGTAAAACTTCATGCTGTTTTACCAGTTTACACCAGCTGTGGGCTTTTCTTGGGTCTAACACTTTGCTGGCTCATTCATTACTTGTTCATTTAGCTCCTCTCCATGGTCTTATCCTCAGCTTGGTTGGTTATTTGGTGGTCACCTCAGCCTCTTTTCTTCTACATTAACCCATTGAAAATACAGCATATTCTGTTTTATCTACTGGGACCAGTTCAACTGAGGCAAGGAATTATGAAGCTGATTTCCCCAAAGCTTAATACGTTGATTTAGAACATAAGTTAAAACATAAATAAGATTGATTCCCTGATAATTTGGTTTTTAAATTGTATTTTTAATTTCTGTTTTACTAGTACTTGTTTGCAGCACTACATCATCATGCTGACATTCATTGTGGGGAATTTGTACATATACATAGCACATTTGAGGTCATAACATTACGTGAAATAAGTCAGACACACAAGCTTCAATACTTCATTTAGTCATTCTTAAATTTATTCATGAAGTTAGTAAATCGTTACCAAGTATCCTCCTTGTTCCTGTGAAGTCCTTGCGTTGCTACTTCTATCTCTTTATCGCCTGTGTCAGAGTGCAAAGACTTCTAAAATGTGATGCTACATGCACCACTTTTCTGTTCCCTGTGAACTCAAATAATTTACCTTCACTTTCATCTCTTTTTTTATTACTCCATGCACAAGAATGCACTACAGGTAACAGATAAATGGAAGGCACATCTGTGAGAACCTTAGATGGATCCAAGACTGCTGCAAGGTCAAACAGGTCACATCAAAGTGATGCATGTGTTTAATAACTGATAAGAAATGAAAGTCCATCCCTATAAAGTAAAAGAAGAGATGCCATAGCTAAAGGAAGAAAAACTGGTAAAAGTGTTCATTGTTTGCTTAAAATGACTGTTAAGTAGTGAGGAAACACATCTAATGTGTTAGATAAATGTGCTAAGACTAGAGCTGAAAGAGTATTTTTTATAGCCATTTGTCTTTTCGTCAAAATGCTCTGGTTAAGAGTGTTGGCTTGGAAGTCAAAAGACCCAGAATACTAATACCTTTAAGAAAAGTCAGTTTTGTAGACTATGAAACAGAGGTTAACATGCCTTTTCCTCACAGTACTTTTATTTATCAAATATAGTAGTAATATTATAGATAATATATGTGTATGAGTATGAAAACTAAAACAACTATTTTTCATTCAGAATTGTAATTCTTATAGGAGTCTCATTAGAGGGCAGGATAATCTTCACAGATCAAATAAATTCCTGCAGTGCCATTTCACAGGGCAAAGTTTCTGTGGATAGTGGACTACTAATGTTCCCTTTATATTCCTGGAAAAGCTCAAAAAGTATCAACAAACTCGAAAGCCACTAAGGAAGATTGTACATTCATTTATCTTGGAGTAGGATTGCTAGGTCCTACGATGCATGTAAACGTAACTTTATAGGAAACTGCCAAAGTGCTTTTCTAGGTGGCGATACCGTTTTCTGTTCTCAATGGCCATGTGTAAGTTTAGGTGTTTCACACCCTCCCAGATTAGGTATAGTGAACATTCTTAATTAGTTATTTGATGATCAAGTATTCTAAGCATCTTTTCATGTGATTATGGAACATTTATACATTTATTTTAAATCTTTTTTCCTATATTTTGGGTTATTTGTGTTACTGAAATGTAGGGAGTTCTTAGTGTATTTGGGGACAAGTTTCTTGTCACCTATATCTATTATGAATATTTTGTCTATAATAACTTGGTTTTGCATTTTCTTTCATGTATGAAAAAGCAGAAATCTCTAATTTAAATGAAGTCTAATTTATCAGTTTTTTAAAAAAGTTATGTTCTTCATATTTTATCTTAAGAAATCTTTGTGTAACTTAAGGTCACAACATTTTTCTCATAACTTTTTCTAAGGTTTTCTCTCTTAAACTGAGGTCTAACATCCTCAGAGAATTTTAAGCTATTTAAGTTCATCTTTCATTTTTACTTTTATCATTTATAATTATACTTACATCACAGTCATTAAGTATAAAGAAAGTTTGTATAAATCTAGCTATAGAGACAGTCATATTTTGTTTGCTAGCCTCCACAATCACAAAATACGTTTTTTTAAGTAGCAACTATTCCTTTTTTTTGGTGGTATGATGTTTTAAAATTCAAAGTAAGGGATTCAAATTTTAGTACTGAATTACTCATTCGAGACAATGCATGATATGACCATAATTTGGTTTCAAATATGAGTTTGCCTGCCGACTTCTCTAGTGTCTATCTGCTGGTTTCAATTACACAACTACAGCAACAGTGCTGGGTCTGTCCCAGAGAGACTTGCCTTCAGATTCTTACTGAAGGACACGCTTTTCATCAGTGTGCTGAGCAGAGTGACTAGTTCACGTGTTTTATCATGAGGAGTTACCATACCGATTCTGATTTATTCTGGTATTGACTTAGGTTGGATAGGTGTCCCCAGAAAGTGCCCAGAAGACCCTGCACTTGTGTTTGTATCCACCCAGCATGCTTTTGGCTTAACCTTTCTGTCTCATGGGGACCATGAGAAATACAGTGATTTTTAAGAATAAACTTCTTTATGTAAAGCATCATAATTGCCTTGTTATACTCTGCAAATATCTCAGATAATTCAATGATGGGTAACCAGAAAGCCAAATATTTTTAAAAGTTTTTGATATGTTATCTTAAAAAAAAGAGGACTTTTGTTATCCATCAAAGAAATTTATTTTCAATATTAATACAACTGTCACTTCCTTTGGCTTCACAAAACTTCCAATCAAATTACCTTACCTGTGAACAATCATATAGTTTTTTTCTATTCATCAGATACATGTTTGTATTTTTTTTTTCTGCAAACTAGATCTATTACAGCATGGTAGTTTGTGTAGCCACATTCCTGGACTGATTTTCTTTCACATATATAGTAAGCAACTTTGAAAGATTGTGTTAAGGTTAAAATGTTTTCATATACAAAGAGTTTTACAGTTTATTGTAGGGTTTTGTGTAAGCCATCTGATCTGATCCTCAAATTTCTATGTGTCTTTATCTGCTACATACATATGAAGATCCAGAAAATTGAGTCAATAAAAACCACAAATTATAAACAGATATTTTCATTTTTAACTCAAGTTTTCTTTAGGCTGCATATTCAAAGCAGATTGGTTATTTCAGAACAAAACATTGTACCTGAATTATGTGTACCCTTCAGATCAGACTCATTTTTAATATTAATATTAAGCATCATTTCCATTGCCATCTTCACCTTGATGAAATTACTGCATCTTAGTCGCTTAAATTTTATCACTGGACGTAATCTGTGGCACTCCCAATTCAAAGGACAAGGGGTTCATTTTGGCTCATGGTTCCAGCCCATGGCCAGCTGGCTCCAAGGCAGAAAAGCGTGGTGGAAGGGCCTGGTGGAGGACAGGTGCTCATCCAAGGCAGCCGGGAGGCAGAGAGAAAGGAGAAGCTGGGGACGGAAGACACCCTCCCGGGCCATGCCCACTGGGAACCCACCTCCAGCCAGCCTCCACTTCCTGCGCTATAATCACCCGTCAGCGTCAGCGAGCACAGCACCTTCATGATCACCCGCCAACTCACGAGACTTTTGGGGACATTTTAGATCTAAACTTCATAGGCTGTGACACGTGAACACTGCATTCAGTCGTCTTGTATGTGTCTTTCATATCCCATATGACAACTAGGCTAAGTAAAAATGCATGGCAGTGATTCAAGTATGCGTGGTGTGAAATGTTTAATACTACATAAGCCTAGGAAAGTGCATATGATTAAAAATTTTCAAATGTGCAGTAAATACTCCATTTTCTTTTACTTCAATAATGATGAAAATGAAAAGGATACTAATTTACTGTACTGCTCCGAATACATGTCTACCAAATTCTCACATTATTTCTTAAGCCATGGTTTGTTTTCTATTTTGTGTCTGTTTTCATTATGCTTTATTCTTTCAACCGTAGGCAGAGAATAGAGGCCTCTGGCAGCTGTTTATGTGTTTACACCACACACCACTGGTAACTCTTTCAGGATTCTCAGAGAACAGGAAGTTTTACACAGCAGTGTTGCTCAGTGGTAAGTGAAGCTAAGGAAATTTTTGTCAAATTTGTCTACCTTTAGTATATGAGTCAGTTCTCTGCTACATTTGATACAAGTGGAAACTTAAAATGACTTAGTTATTTCAAATCTATGGGTTACTATTGAACAAGCATAAATGATCCCGTTGAAACTTTCATGATCAATCCTTTCACTGTTTGTCAGTTCTTTAGCGTTGATGTAACTGGACAGGTGGGCTTCACTTCATAACCACCACAGATTAATAAAACAGATGACCTAGGCTACAACTGAATATATTTAAAGTATTATAGGAATATTTCTCTTTTGAATATTCTCTATTGAGTATCTCTTTCTCTCTCTTCTTTCTTTTCCTCTGTCTCCAAAGAAATCTTCTTTTACGTGACAGACAAGAAATCCATGAGTATTTCCCTTTGAAATGCTCCCTACTCATCCAGAGTAGCTGTTTTTCTGTGTCTGTCTGTCTGTCTGCCTCTCTCTCTCTTTCTTTCCCTTCCTCCAAAGAAATCATCATCTTCTTTTATTTTTTTAACAATAAAGCGCTACAGTAACCTCAAATGTTCAGTCTAGAAATTGGAGGGACACATTCCTTTAACTCCTGACTCCTCCTTTACTTATTCTTAATAGACAATAATCCAGAAAATCCTACTAGTTCTACATCTCAAGTACATCTCAAAACCCATCCACTTTTATTTGATGGTGCCATCATCTCTCACCTGCAGCACTGCCGTGATCTCCTAATTAATTTTTCCGTATCTAATCTCGCCATCCTTGAATCCTTTCTTCACATTACAAAGCGTTCTCTATAAAACAAATCTGATCGCATCACTTCATGTTTTAAACTCATAAATGACATCCAAGAATGGTTACAGTGGCCTGAATGTGATGGTCCTTGGTTGGCACTTAAACACTGGCACCATTTTCCTTCCATCTGTAATTCTCCAGCCCAAATAGATTTCTTCTGGCTATTCAAACATGCCTAGCCTTAGAGGCCATCTTGCTAGTTGTTTTCTCTTCTGGATTTCTCTTACCTCTTCCTCTTCCTTTGGGTTTCTTTTTCAAGAAAGATTTTCCTGATCCTTACCTTAGACTGAGGAATATACTCCCAAGTTGTACAGCTTCTTACAGTTCTTAGACTACTCCGTGCTCTTGTACTTTTGGTTTCCATGTCGACTTTTCACATGTACATGGAGGTCCCATGAAGACAGGAACCTGTTTGCCTATTTCTCACAATTTCCTCATTTCCCAGCAGCATAATGGATGCTGATGAAATAAATATTTACCGAATGAGTTAGGGGGTGACTGTCTAATTATACAGGATTGGAGCATGAAAATTTCTACTATCTTTCTTGCTCTAGTTTTTATATTAATTAAAACCACAATAATGTTATTTATTTGTATATAAAATGTTACTTATAAGATATTCCTATGTTTCATAACTATTAATTTGACTACTAAGTTTTTGCTGTTAACTTTTCCAGGCAATTCATCTTGTTTATTTGTAAAGCATTTTATTACTTCCATTCTAAATTCAGTAAAGGTTGATGAGTAATACCTTCAGTCAACAGTGGGTTTGTATTCTGGTTTTATCAGACTAGGAAAATCAGACTTATAATCAGACACTTTACTAATATATAAGAAAACTTACTAACTCTTTTCCTAGATTTAACTCAGTTTTCAGTGTTTTATAAGTGTTCACCTGTAGTCCTCTGAATTTCCAAGACAGGAAAAAAAAGGATATTTCGTCTTGGCACAAATGTGGGTAAATATGTATCTCTCATGAAGAGTTTCAGTCACTAAAGTTAAACTCCCAAAATAGGATTAATGAATTATTTGACCAATATAATTTGTTGTTAATACTAACCAAACAGTAACAGTAACAAATTACTTCTATGCCTTCTGGAAAGTTTTTAATTTTTCTTTTATGTTGCTATGTATTTTTTATTGTTTTGGTTCCTCAAATGATGTACGTGTTGTCTCCAGTAATTCCCGCAGCTATGTGAAAACTGTACAAATGTTCCTGATGTGGAAGTAAGAATTTATTAAATAATCATTTTTTAATCCTGAAAACTCATACTGGATTAAAATCTCACTTAGCCATGAAACACAAAGATGATGAGCTGTCTCTTGCCAAGTGAGCCATTAATTCTAAACATTTATCAGTTGTTATTTAATCTTCCTTTAAAGCTAAGAATGAATGCAATTATGGATCTTTTGTCTAAGTTCCATAATTAGTTGACAGTTTTAAAATTTTTTTCCATGATATAAAAACACAATTCTAGGCAAATTCATTTGCTTCAGGATAATGTTTTAAGTAACTTGACACCAAATCTTTTCTGTTATAGCCTGTGTGATAGTTGAGTGTGAACCGTAGACAAGGTTACATAAAAAGTACAGAGTTACTGGTGCTCATTGCAGAGACATTAAGGGAAGAGAGAACGCCCTGACTGCAGAGCCGGCGTGTGGAAGATCAGCTGCCCACGCTTTTGAAATCAGTGCTTCCAGACAGTCATGTGGACCTGGAACTGGGCTGGCGCGGAGGTAGAGAGGTAGGCGATCAGCAGCCACAGGTTGTGGAGTTTTTGGCCACCGGAGTGGGTACTAGGGTAGGAGTACAGCCTGGAAGAAACAGAATCCTAAGCAGGAAGATAGAATAAAAGGGCGAGAAAGACAGATGTCCATGGTGTGGACTGAGATACTATTAGAAAGAAGATACTAAAACTGAAATTTTTCCATTAAGAGTCCAGTGGGGTGAGACTCCTCCTGCCGTAACCTCCTGCCCTGGGCAACTGAGTTCCATCTGAAAGCTGAGGTTTATGAGTGTTGCTGCCTCCCTTTTAGTCCTGACCAACTTCCCAAGACTGAGCCCCATCTACTGTTAATTTTCTGTATTTTTAGACCCATTTTTCTTTTTCTTTTCTTTTTTATTAAGTAATTCATTTAACGGATTTATTTCCATGAACAGTTCAATTTTTTTCTGGATGATTAATTTGAAAATTTAAATTTATTATTTTAGCTTATTTATACACATGTGTAGAGCGTATTGATTGCACTCCTCGTGGGAAGATGGCTCATGCACCTGTGTGTGTCCTATGCCTTGGTCTTCGTAGTTTGTGGGTGTTTTTATGATGATGTTGAGCTACAAGCCATGCAGCTCATTCAGCAAAGCCCTGCTACGGACTGACAAACTGAGGTGCTATGATCCTTATTTCTGGGGATCAGAACTGCAGCTAACTTGGCAATGACTCTTTGGAGCAGCTGAAAGGGAAAAGATCTGAGTGTGCCACAGTCTCGAGAGCACGGAAATTTGCCCAGCCTTCTCACTCACTGCCCGCCTCTTCCTGCCATCCCAAGTGACGTGCATGGAGCAGCCCTTTCCCTGCGCATTCCCGCATCACGCTGCTGGTTCCTCTCGCCGAATCTTTTTCTCCTTCAGAGCACACTCGTCAGCCTGACTGGAGCAGCTCAATACTGTTGGCGTGGGGCAGAGCCACACTCCTGGCCAGCTCTCTTCCGTCTGTAAACTCACTGCACTGTCCACCCATCTCGCTTCCACGCTCAGGCAGCCCTGATCAGACCAGGCACCTTTCAATAGTTCGCAGGTCCTGATCTGAGGGGCCCAAGTCAATACCTACCCTCGGCTGTGACACAGTGGAAACAGGTGAATCACATTCATCACGGATGCTTCAGGGGGAGAAGACCTTTTTCAATGCGAGATTAGCCTCATTGATTTGTGAAGCAAGTTGAAAATTTCTCGAAGGTGTTGGGAAGCAGCCTGTAGGAGATCAGTAAAGTATTTGATTTCTCATTTTCCAAATGGCTGAGTGAAATTCTCCTTTAAATGTGTAATTAAAACCATAGCTCCCATCAGGAGAAGACCTAGGCTTTGTGGGGCCTGATGTTTGTATAATTTTAGGGCCCCTGTTAAAAACCCAAAATTATGGATATGTGTCTGTTAGAGACGCTCCCATCCCCTTGGAGATAATGTGCGAGGGAGGCCCTGATTCCCTTCGCTTCATGGAACAGGTGCCCTAGTTCAATAGTGGTGCTTGATCTAACGTGTGCACTTACTTTTGCATTAGCACTATGCGCGATTAGTCTGATTTTTGTCCCTCTTTCAGCTACCTGTGCTTCTATCTTGACTTGTAACTCGCAGAGCTATTCCTCTCCCAAGTCCCTCTGATCTGCCCATGGCTGAAACAGGTAGGGAAGGGAAGGAGCCAAAATAATCTGGTAAGAGTTTGAGCTGAATTAGAGCAGAAAAAAATCAGGAGAAGAAGCATTAACTTGATTGGTGATAGAAAATGTTATTTTTGAAAAAAGGAGGATGTCAGTACTGAATGACTGGTAGTAGAGGGTGAACATGGGAAGATGCTGCTGCGGCGGTTGCTGATCCAGATTAAGGAAAATGTGGCAGAAAGTAAAACTGTGTTAAATGCAATTATCTTGAAGTTGTATGCACTCCATCCATTGTATGCATGATATCTGGGGAGAGCAATTGGCAAATAACATTTCTTCAGTGTAACCAAACAGATATTCTTAGAATCCAGATCATGAATAAACATTTTTAACAGATTCTATGCATGCTGCTCATACACACCGACATGGCCTTTTATGTCTAGGAAAAGTAGCAGTTGATACACACTAAGATGAAAGGCAGTTTATCAAAGGAGTTGAGTTCACAGACCGAAGCCAGTCTTTCTAGGTTCAAATCTCTCGCCATTTAGGAGCTGTGCTACGGAGAGCAAGTTACGCATGCTGCCCCCCATTAGCCTTCCCATCTGTAGGTAGAGATACTAATAAATTGCTTCATAAAGCTATAAATGTGCTTTATAAAGTGTGCTTTCTGAAGCACATTTGTTAGTAGCTCTACATAATACAGTTACTAATACGTTTTATATATATATATATTGATGTTATATAATGATCATTACAGTGAAAGTAATCCACATGTCTATCACACCTCACACGGTTGTTCTGTATGTGTGGGGGTATATTTGTAGTAATCACCCTGAAAACATACTTTTTAAAAATTACATTTCAAGTAAATAATATGGTATTATTAACTATAGTCACATATTATATATAAGAATCTTACAGTTTATCTTATAACTGAAAATCTGTATCTTTTGGCCAATATCTCCTTTTTTCTTCCAGGCCTCAGATCCTGGCAGTCACCCTTCTACTCTCCATTTCTATGAATTTAACTTTTTTTTTTTTTTAAGATTCCACATGTAAGCTCAGACAATGTTTGTTTTTCTGTTTGGTTCTGTTTCAAGGTTTCCGTTTCTATGTTGAACTGCTAATTTTGTTCATGCATTGCTTTCCCATTTTTGTTTAGTTGTCCACGTTCTCAAAATCTCACTGAGTTTCTTTAAGATGATTATTTGGATTCTGTGGCAGGCAGTTGATAGCTCTCTGTTTCTCTTAAGCAGGTTGGAGTGTTCTTACTTTCCCTTGGTGGATGTCAGATTTCCCTGAGAGCTTGTTATCCAGGTATCTGGGAATTTAAAGGAGTAAGCTCCTCTTTCACTCTTTACACACTGACTTGGGAAGGTGAAGACATTCTTCTGTTGGGTCCTCAGGAAATCATTGCTGTATGGGGTCCCCAGGCTGATGAGATTGCCTCTGGTATCAGTTTGGTGACATTGCAGTTGCTTATGTGACTGTTGCTGGGTCTCTGTGTGCTCTATAGTTAACAGGCTTGTTACTAAGGGCTTGAGTTGCTGTGGGTCCTGTCAGGACTCTGTGCAGACTAGAATGCCTCCAGGACCTTGGTCAGTAGGGTCAGTACAGGGATAAGGACCTGTTTCAGAGTCTACAAATCATAGGCCTGTTATCAGGTACACAGACATGTGTGACTCCCACTGGGTCCCTCGAAGGCCTCCTGCTATGTCACCAGATGGGTGTCTGTGCTTTTGCACAGAGACTGGCACCAAGAGACTGAAACTACGGAACAGGGCCCCAGCAAGGTTCAAGCTGAGACTGAGGTTTGTCGTGTCTCCTGCTGTGTTCCTAAATTTGGACAACTGGTGACATGGGCCATTTCAGGATCTGTTGTGGGATCCAGGGTGACAAACCAGCTTGCCAGGGACAGAGGAGCATGATCCCTGCAGGTCCCTGGATGGGCAGAAGTGCTCTAAGACCACAATTTAATGGGACTGGAGTCGAGGTTAGGAGATTTTTCAGGGATGTTGTGAGACTGGGGACAAAAAGCCAGCTTCTGAGAGTGTGTGTGACCATGATATCCAGTGAAGCCCTCAGTGAATGCGGCTACCCTCACGCTCCAGCTTTCAGAGGCTGGAGCTCTCACAGAGCTATTTCAGAGGCCAGTTCTGGGAGCACGGTGGCTGGATGTAACCCAGCTCATGGGTGAGTATAACTGTTCCTGGGTCCTTAGTGGCTCTGGTAGCAGGACCAGGCTGGAGCCGAGTCACAGCAGAGGAGGCATTTTCTGGTCTATCCCTGCACTGTGGCAAGCAGACCTACCATGAAGATGTGGGTCTGCTCTTTCAAAGGAGCTTTCCTTTGTCTTGGGATCCACCAGGGTTCTTTCTGTACTGCACAGCTCCCATAGAAGCACTTTTGTCTGTAGGTAATTCATGTTCTTGTGGAGAGATATGAACAAGAAGTACATTCTACCATCTTGCTGACCCAGATTGAATTATAATTTAGAAAATATTTGTAATAAGCAGTATCTAAGTATTCTGTATATGAACACATTTTCCAAGGTCCTTTCTAATTCTCTAGAGCAATCTATTCTGCCACGTTTTAGCACTAGTTTGCCTTGCCATCAAATGATTTTGCATTTTAAACCACCATGCACATCAGAGGCATTGCTGAAGGGTGAAGACCACTCAGGGCCCGCTCATGCTTTTATCCAGGCTACTTAACTCCTTTAATGAAACAGCAGCATCACCCAGTTCCCTTAGGGAAGCACTCTGGTCCCACAGGAAAGGTTTCTTTGCCAGGACGCTGTGGCTGGTTTTCAGCCTGGATGTCTAGTTCCTCTGTCTCTTGATCCTTTCTACTCCACAGACAGTATGTGCATCGTCCTATTTCCAACCTCAGTAGTATGTATCAGGCAATACGTTCGCTAATCCTTTCTGAACTGTCTAAGCTTTTAGTGAAGTTTGACGTTTTTTCTAACCTTTTGATCAAGTCTGGCATTTAAAGTACACGAGAGTTTCCCAGCAAATGCACTTATTATTCTTACTTTCAACTGAAATTCAGCATGCTGTTCAAAGCAGGAAAATCCATCACTCATCCCCCTGCTTGCTAACGTGACTGCGCACTCATTTTTAAAAACTTTCCAGATTCTATGCTCACCGAGAAGCCTTAATATTTTCATGATTACAGATGCTTAGTGTTCTGTAATATTTTTAAATGAATTTGTCCTTTGTATGCACTAATAGGTCAACTAAGCCTTCCAGAAAACACCAAAGAAATATTCACTCTGTCTGAATTCTGCTTGGCGCAGATAATTTTGACACAATTATGTATCACTTTACACCTCTGTGTTTACATTTTTTTAATACGCACAGGCTGAGAAAGCACCACGTGACAGAGGCCATGGTCATGCATCCACACTGCTGTCTATGATAAGGGAAAAGCTACTTATGGATAATTAGAATACCAATAATAGAATGGTAATAGAGGTATTTATTAATTGTTCAATGTGTATAAAGTACCAGGCCAAGCAGAGAGTGTTTACCTCATGTAAGATTTCAGAGGTTAACAATACTCTTGGATAATATCTGGATTTTACAGATAATTTTTCGAAAAAATAAGGATAATTTTTCACTGAAGTACTTCATTGCAAGGTCATAATGCATTTTTACTTTGATATACTTTGTTTTTATAGATCACATGTGATGTACTTCTTTCCATGCCAGTAAGATCTCTTAAAATATTTTAGTTTCCATCACATATCATGCTTTAAGAAAATAAATAACATATACATACAACAGATTTATTTATTCATATATATAGAAGTCTGACTAACTGTATGAATTCATACACAGACAGATAAAAATATTCTGTACTCTGTCGCATTCCAGAAAGTGTTTGTGATAGAAAGAAATTGGAAAAAAAATAAGAGGAACAACTACTTAATTATTTAATTTTAAAATGTCTTCTTGTAAATAACTTCATAAAGTTCATTGTTTTTGTAAAAGTTGTAGAATGTCTGTGCAAAGAATAACACACACCTCCACGTGAACACCATTTTACAAATGTGTAAAGTTTCTTGTTAAGCTAACACAGTTATGTATAACAAAATATAGACATGCATGCACTGTAAGATTATAATGGAGCAAACACATTTATATCATCTGCTGATGTGGCAGCTCAGACATGGCATAGCCTAACATGTGACTCCTGTGTTTGCAGGGTTGCTGGTGAAGACATTTTTACTGTGCTGCCTGCATATAAAAGCATAGCATGTAAAATTCTGTGCAGTAGTTAACACTTCATAATGATAATAAATGACTGCTACTGATTTATATGTTTAGTGAACTATATATCTTACTGTATTTTTGGAGTATACACTTTCTATTTACATAAGTTTAAAATACTATAGTTAGAAGAAATAAATTCTGGTGTTCCATGGCACAGTAGGGTAAATATTAGGCACAATAATGTATTCTATATCTCAAAATAGAAGAAAAATTGTGAACGTATGTGCTATAACATTAGAATAGAAACACTTAATCTGTTGGGAGACAAAACAGGTAAAACTCTTGAAGATGTAAGTGTAGGCAAAGACTTTCTGAACATAACTTAGTTGTCCAAGAAATAATACCAGGAAAAACAAATGGGACTGCATCAAATTGAAAAGCTTCTGCATAGAAAAGGAAACTACTAATAGAGTGAAGGAAAAACAGAGATTGGAGTAAAAATGCCAGCTAGTCCTCAAAAGACTGATGTTTGGAATATATAAAAAAGTAAGAAAAGAACTAGACAATCTAAATTTAAAGATTCAATTAAAAATAGGCATATGAAATGAATAGACACATCTCATATAAAAAATACAAATGGTCAATAAATATAAAAAAATGTTCAAAATCACTGGCCGTTTGAGAAATACAAATTAAAACAGCACTGAGATTCCATCTCTCTCCAAAAAGAATCAACCAATAACAAATGCTGGCGGGGCTGTGAGTGAAAAGGACCATTTCTCCATTGTTGGTAGAACTGTAAACTGATACAACCACTGTGAAAATCAGTAGAGAGATTCCTCAGAAAACTAAAAGTAGAAGTTTCATTGACCCAGCTGTTATCCTTCTAGGTATCTTCCCAAAAGAAGTAAAGACATTGCACTGCAGTGATGCTTGCATACCCATGTTTATAGTAGCACAGTTCATAACAGCTAACTCTTGGAAACAACCTGTATATTCACCATCTGATGAATGGGAAAAAATGGTATTCATACACAATGGAATACTACTCTGCCATGAAGAAGGATAAAGTTGAGTTATTTGTAGTAAGATGAATACTCCTTGAGAACATAATGTTAAGTGAGGTAACTCAGACACACAAGTTTAAATATTGCATGATTTCTCTCATATGAAACTATCTATCTATCAATCAATCAAGAAATAAAAGACAAATAATAGGAAAAAAGAGAATGAAAAAAGATATTGTAATCCAGTGTAGACAATGTATCTAAAAGTGTGCCTTCACTTACTATAATTGTCTTACATGTTTTGTGTATCCTTTGGCCTATTAGTCTGGTTTTCAATCTTTTATAGGATAATTAACTTTAGAAGGTCTTATAAGATAAATAAATGAATCTGACCCTGGAAAAATAAGAGAGCAGAGGGAAGGGGAAAAAGAAGGGAATTTAAATGTGTTATGTACATGTATCAGTTCCCTACAGTGAATGTAATTGTTATGAGCTACAAACATGTACTAATAAAAGTTGAAAAAGAAATAAACAGCATCACCAAATATACATGAATCAAAATATCACGCAATATTCATAAGCACAGAATTCATGAACAAGCATTGTGTCAATTAAAAATAAAATGAATTAAAAGAAGTTTTTACAACAGTGTATCAGACTGCTTTGTGTTGCTAGGACAAAATCCGTAACACCTGCAGCTTCAAGGAGGAGAATCTCATTTTTTACTCCTCGTTTCAGAGGACTCAGTTCATGACAGAAAGGCATGGCAGAGGAAAGCTCAAGACGTGGCATCTGGAATGCAGAGAGGAGAAGAGTCGGGAAGAGGCAGACACCAGATGCAGTCCCAGGATCACACCCCACGACCGACACACACACCGCACCTTTCTAATCTAAGTATCGGTGGAACCAATCAGGTTGATAATCCAATTTAACTGCCACAAGCATTATGCTGCGATGCCTCATAATCCTCTGTTGACTGTGTGTCTAGATTCTATCAAGAATCCAAGTTGAGTGATTGACCTATGCCATCAAGGTTTGGATAAGCATTATGTTTGCACAATGACCAAATCACATAGCATTGTAATTCTTGGACTGTATCCTAATTGTTAGCTAATGAGTGACCAAATACAGTACTGTACATGTACATAACACATCTTTTTTTCATTTTTCACCTCCCTTCTTGGTCTCTCCTCCCTCCATAACTTGATCCTCTTATCATCTGAAAAATGATCTATTCCTTACTTTTATTATGTATGTTACATTTTGCTTTTTATTTATATTTTAGATTTCTCATATGGGAGAGATCACGTGATATTTAAGCAAGTATCCCTTTATTTCATGGAACTTTATGGTCACAAAGTACACCCATTTCCTAAAATGAATCAGGTTTATTATTTTCATGACAGAGTGGTATTCCATTTTTGTGTAAATAACACAATTTTCTTTATCTGTTCATCCACTGATGGACTTTCAGGCTGCTTCCAAGATTTCTCCAGTATAAACATAGGCATGCATGAATCACTGTAATATTCTGTTTTTAATTCTTTGGGAAGATATCTAAAAGGGGAATGACTAGGTCAAATGGAAATCCTAGTTTTGGTTTATTGAGGAATCTCCATGTTGATTTCCATAGTGGTTGTACTAGTGTTTAACCATAGTTTCCTAACTGGCTATCTTGTCTCTTGTCCCCTGCTCTTTTCAACTCCAGATCTCATTTTGAAGATTTTACTGTCCACAGGTCACCTTCAAGGTAAAGTCCAAACATTGCACCCTAACCCAACCGTCCTCTCATGACTGCCTGGTTTCGCCCACCTTCTTATCTGGCCACCTACACACTTGAGTCTCAAGGCATCCCACAGTGTTCTGAGACCTCAGGACATGTTGCATTCTCTCTTACCTCCACCTGTTTTTCATGTATCCCCTATTTGATAGAATTTTTTCCCCTTACATCACCTTTACCTGGGTAATTTATGCTTATCCTTTAGGTTTTATTTCAAATCTGTCTATTCAAGCCAGAATTGTGGGAGTTGTCCTGCCTTTATTCCCCCCATTGCCTCTTCCTTTCCTTTCATTCCATCACCAAATCCTGAAAACCTCAAGAGTAAGCATCTTTGCTGTGGGCTATTTAATGTTTCCCCTACTTATTAAAACAACCCTATAAGATTAGTATTCTTGTTCTTATTTCACAAGTGTTGAGATTGAAGCTAAGAGAAATTAAATTACTTCCTCAAGATTGTACACTTGGTAAGTCACAAAACAAAGATTCAAGCCCAATTCTGTCTCACTTCAAAGCCAACATACACACACACTGCCGTACCACAGCAAAGGATATGTTAATCGCCACCATATGTTTATTCCGAAATGATATTTTGAGATGTTTAACTTCATTTTGTTTAATTGTCTTTTCCATGGTTATACTAAAATCAGTGGATAGTGTAACTTACAATAAACTTCTAAGCATTGTTCAACACTTTAATAAGTCTTCTAAATTTCTGCTTATAGCAGTGGTTAATTTAAATGAAGCACTGAAATTCAATAGCTACATATGTATCCCTAAGAAACTGAGAATTAGTTAGAAAATGAATCATTTTGTATTAAGGAAAATGCATTACTGAATGCTGTAGGAATTCATAACATAATGACAAAATATAAGTGA
The DNA here is from genome assembly GCA_004027295.1 of Dolichotis patagonum. Taxonomy (NCBI): domain Eukaryota; kingdom Metazoa; phylum Chordata; class Mammalia; order Rodentia; family Caviidae; genus Dolichotis; species Dolichotis patagonum. The sequence continues at coordinate 79,115 of PVJX010001320.1, forward strand.
AAAATAAAATTACCTATAGTTATACCCATTGGGAATCACTGCATCTTATTTTGCTATTTTGTATTAATCTTACAGATTACATGGATACTGTAATGCTGGATATATGCCTGTCAAACTACCACTGCTTTTAGAAATGGAGTATATTGAAATGAAAGATCTACTCTTGAAATCAAATTTCTTGTAGAATTGAAGTTTTCTTCTGGTGGTAGAAAAATATTTGCGACTTAAATACATTTAAATTTAAGAGATAGGGGAGACCTGATTGAATTTGAATGCCCTGTCTTTCTGTATATTAGTAAATATCCTGAAATAGTGTGAATGCTAGGCTACTTTTCAGACTAGAAGAATGTTGACTAACAAATCAGACATATGCAGTGATCTGTCTTGGAGTCATCAGGTATTGATTTCAGCAAGAAAAAAGCCTGTTTCTCAGAGAGATACCTCCCAAATTAAGAGCCACTATAATTTTAGAACTGCAATATAATACAAAGGAAAGGGGGCTAAAAGGAAAATATGCTTTGTTAAAATGGTGTCAGAGAGACAGAAAGTTTCACATGGAATCACCATATCCCTTCTTAATCATTTAATGCAGTAATAGAGAAAAATTTAAACAACCTTATCTTCTATGAAGACATGCCTTAAAATGATCATTATAAGTAAAGAAGAATACCTGAATAAAAATTGGGTGCTTTTTATCTAAATTATAATCACTGAAATGGCTTGATCTTTTTCAATTCAATTCAGTTTCAATGAATAATAACTATCTGTAAAATGAACTGTGTAATCTAAGGGAAAATACGGAATTTTTTTTGTATTTTTTTATTTAAAGAGAAAAAACCCAAACCAGACAACACACAATAAAGGGTAGTAACAATACAGAATTCCAAGGAAAAAAGGAAAAGAACAAAACAAAAAAACCAAAATAAAACAAAAAAACACTACAAAATCATTACTTGATAAATTACATACTGACATCTTGGAAATAGTTGTTCAAATTACAAAATTAAAACATGCAAAGTAGACATTCAAACAGTGAGACTGTTAACAGTTCTGCTCCACGATCTGACAAAAACAGCAATATGGTCATCCATCTTACACACTCAAAGATACATGCAATTATATCAAAAGAGTAAAATTAAACACAACAAAACAGAACAAAGCAGGTCACAAGAAAGCAATGTAAGAGACATAAATTTCAAAGCTAGACAATTGGAGATATTCACTCTATCATATTGACTCTTGTTTTCTTCCAAGTAGTTGTCCATATTGTCACATACAGGGAATTCACGCAAAACAACATAGTATGGAACTGATCTGAACAGGACGAGGAAGGCGTTTCAGGTCTTCAAGAACTGACAATAGGGAAACCAAGAATGGCTGTCATAGTGTCTCTCATTCTCTTCAAAATACCTTCATGTGTGTTGAACTTAAACGAAACAAAACAAGCTAAAGTCACTTTGAACAAAGAATGATAGTATTGCTGGATTTCACATCATGACATTACGAGTCAGCACTGGGTACTGTGGTGTCTCTTTTTCTTCAAAGTAGTTGTTCATTTCATCATGTGTTATATAGTTGGTTCTCATAAACTGTTTATAAGCTCTACACATGCATGAGTCTTTACATGTATATCTATCCTTTCTGTATTAGAGGGAAAAACAAAGCAAAGCAAGACAAAACAAAATAATTCCTAGAAAAGCATGAAGCAAAAAGTCATATAAAAATGCAATACAAGGTGATCTACAATGGTTACCATGATGTCTCAGCAGTATATAGCAACATTAATAAAAAAAAGTATTGGAGACATTATAAAACTTCAAAAGCAGGTAATAATCAAACCAGAGTGGGAATCCTAGTGAATCTTGTTATCTTCAGTGTAGTTGCCTATACTCGTAAGACCTGATACTATCAATCATAACAGATTTGAATAAAATCAGTCAACACAAAACAGCAATATAACAAACAAGATTCAAATAAGATCAACCATAATAAGACAGTATAAGTTATATAGGGCTTCAGATTAAGTTGATAGGAAATTAAGGATGATTACCATAATATGTCCTGCTATTTTGGGGATAGCTGACCATGCCGTCAAATCTAGTGTAAGTAGACAAACTGGAATGGCATGTAATCCATCTAAGCAGAGTGGTGAGAATAATGTAGATTTTAAATCTTGCTACCCTGTTAACAAAATCCTCTGCCTTCCTTTTTTAGACAGCTCCTCCCCTTTCACTCCCATAGGGTGTGCTGCATATTTTGTGTGCCACTAATTCCCTATACAGAGCATCTAGATGGATCCTATCTCCTGATCTACTCTGCCTATGTTTCTTTTTTTTAGTATATCGAGGCCCTCTATATTAGAGATTACAGCCAACCTTCTCTGCCTCATTTCTGCTATTCTATTTTTCTGCCATTGGTTGCCTATTTTTCTCTTTCATTCCATTTTCTGCCTCATTCATTGAGGCCTCTCTGCCACTGTTCCTGAAATGCTCATATTCTTTTTCTCTCTTTCTCTCGAATGTCCTTCAGTATTTTTTGTAGGGTTGGATTGGTGGTCACAAATTGTCCCAGTTCCTCTTTGTCATGGAAGCATCTTGCTTCTCCATTAATTTCTAGAGAGAGTTTTGCAGGTTACATCAATCTGGGCTGGAGGTTGTTCATCTTCAGGGCTTGAATTACTTCACTCCAAGCTCTTCTTGACTAGATGGTCTGTGTCGAGAAGTCTGTCGTAATTTTGATGGGTTTTCCTTTATAGGTGATCTGTTTCTTTCTCTGACGGCTTTTAATATTCTGTTCTTATATTGAATTTCTGGGATTTTGATTATTATGTGTCTGGGTGTAGCTCTGTTTGGGTTGTAGGTGGCTGGAGTTCTGTATGCTTCATATATCTGCATATCATTTCCTTTTCTATGTTTGGGAAGTTTTCCTTAATAATTTCTGTGAATAGCCTTTGCAATTCCTTTGCTTTGACTCCTGCTTCTTCATTCACATGCTTTATTCTTCTAGATCCTCTTGTTGTCCTTTAGCCTTCCTATTGTTACTGCCTGCTCCCTTGTTATTTTTAAGAGATCTTTCCTTTCATGATCACACATTGCAAGCCTTTCTTCAAGTTTTGATAGTCTCTCCTTTGTTTCTTTCTAGCAGTTTTGCCAGCTTTCAATGGAGTTTTTAGTTTCATAATAATCTCTTTGAATCTGCTTCGTGTATTCTAGGTTTTCTGTATATTCTTCATTGAATGTTTCTCTCCTTTTGTGTTCCTCCATTCTTCTTTCTATGTCTTCTTGAGAGGTGTTTAGCCTTTCTTTTATTAATCTACTTAGCTCTTGTTTAACTTGAATTAATATTTCAGTTTTGAACTCATTTATGAGGTCTCAAAGATATCTCTGTATGTCTGCTGACACTGTTTGATGTTGCATGTTTGCTGCCCTCAATCTCTTTTGTATTTACCTCTCCTGGATCAATATTCTCAGGGTTGGGGATTGGGAGCTTTTTCTTATTTCTCTCTCTCATCATGTTTTTGGTTCCTTGCATATCAGTGTATAGTGTAATTCCCAGCCCCCTTTCTTGTTGGTTAGTGTTCTTCTGGTGCATGCAGGCTAGGAGCTTCTGCCCTCTCCAGTCCGCTCTCAGAGACTGAAGTGCAAGCAAGGGCAGTGTATGCTAACTCCTCCCCTCTGGGCCAATCAACCTTCATGAGCCTTAACTGCGTCAGTGTGCACCACACTAAGGGAATTGGTTTGGGATGACCCACTGGGTCCTGGACAGGAACGCAGCCCAGTCCAAGCAGATTCCACCAATCCACTCCATTTTCCTAAAAATGACTTGAGTTTATCTTTATGGCACAGTAGTACTGCTCTCTGAATAAACACCACCTTTTCTTTATTCATTCATCGGTTGCAGGCATATAGTGTGCTCCCAAGATGTAGCTATTATAAATTGTGCTGCTATAAACATAGACATACATGTAACATGGCCATATCACTGCAATATGATTTCGTTAACTCTTTTGGGAAGATACCTAGGAGGGGAATAGAAGGGTCAGTGGAATTTCTAGTATTTTTAAAGGATTTTTAATACTGATTTCCACAGTGATCACAGCTTGCATTTCCAATCACAGTGTAGAAGGATTCCTTTTTCCCTGAAACTTTGCTTGCATGTTATTTGGTTTCTCTCTGAGACTCATTCTTTCTAGAGCAAGATGGAATTTCAGTGCTTTTTTTTTTTTTTTTTGTACCAGGGATTGAACTGCCTGCCAGGCAGGCGCTTATGCCGCTGAGCTAAATCCCTGGCCCTTCAGTGCTGTTTTAACCTATATTTCTTTAATGACCAGAGATATTGTACATTTTTTCCATATATTTATTGGTCAGTTTTTATTCTTTATCTGAAAAGTGTCCATTAATTTTAGTTGCCCAGTTTTTTTAATTGGGTCTTTTATTTTGGTAGGTCTAATTCTTTTGAGTTATTTATATTTTCTAGCTACTAGTCCTCTGTCTGAAGAATAGCTTGCAAAATTATTTTGCATTCTATAGGCTGCCTCTTCACTTTGTTGGTCATTTCCTTTGCTGGGCAAGAAGCTTTATAATTTGATGTGATTCCACTTGTTGATTATTGATGTTATTTCTTATGCAATTGGTTCTGTTCAGGAATTTCTTGCCTACCCCTATGTTTTCAAGAGTTTTGCCTATTTTATCTTCCAGCAGATGAAGTGTTCCTGTTTTAACATTTATGTCTTTGATCCATTTTGATTTTAGTTTAGTATATGATGAGAGATACAGGTCTAGACTCAATCTTCAGTATGTAAATAACTGGCTTTCCCAGCACTATTTGTCAAAGAGACCATCTTTCCTTTAATGTATATTTTTGTGCGCTTCGTTAAAGATAAGATGACTGGGGTTCCTGCATCCTCTCTTCTGCTCCATGGTTCAGTATACTTCTGATTTTGTCCACGAGGGTGTTTCTGGAAATTAGCATTTGAATACATGGACTGACTAAAGCAGATTGCCCTATGTTTTAGCATCATCCAAGCCACTGAGGGCTGGATTAGAACAGAACAGAGGAAGGGTAACTTCACTGACTTTGTCTGAATACTTATACTTAGATATGAGTCTTCTCCCACTCTTTTGCTGGGGCTAGAACCATTAGCTCTCCTGAATCTCAGGCTTTTCAAATTAGACTTGAAAAACAACACCTGTTTTTCTACCTCTGCAGCTTGCAAATGACAGACTATAAAAATTCTCAAATCTTTAATTGTATAAGCACCTTCCATACAGTAAATTATTTTTTTTTTGTTCTGGAGAGCTCTACAGTAACAAAAATGGAGGCACATGAGCTCATCTCCCACCTCCAAAACAGCTAACACTCCAACTGTAGTTCCTGAGCTTTGCAATATTGACAGAAGAGGGTGCCATTGAACTAGGAGTATTGTTTAAGAGGGAAAAAACCTGTGAAAAAAATTTCCCAGTCCTGTTCAAAGCATGATTTGAGAATTCATTTTAGTTTTACCCTTCTAATAGTGTACAACAGTATCTCACAGATATTACAGTTGCACTTCGTTAATGGTTAATGACATGGAATATCTTTCTCTGTGCTGAAAAAGATATTTATATTCTTTCACTTATATCATTTATATCATTTATATTCCTTGGTGGAGTTTTTTGCTTTCTAATTGAATTCTTTATCTTAGCAAGTCATTTGCTGCCCTTTTAAAATTGCTTTCTTATTTTTGTGTTCTCTAGCTATGAGTCTTTTTACCAGACATGCATGGTGCAAACATTTTCTTCTAACCCATGACTTATACATCTCTTTATAGTATCTTTCAAAGAGTCAAAGTTCTTCATTTTGATGATGCTCAGTTTACCAATTTTTAAAACTCATGCATCATGCTTTTGGTGTCATTCAAAAATTCTTTGGTTAGTTAGATCCATAATATTCTGCAATTCTTTTAATATCTGTAGATTCTGTAGTGATGTTACCTTATTTATTTGGACTTGGTATTTTGCTTTTCCTATCTTTTTTGCTTCTAATCAGTCTGATAGAGATTTATAAATTTTTTTAATTTTTTCAAAGAACTCTGTTGTAATTCTGACACTGAATTTACAACTAACCTTTCCTTATACTTAGTCAATCTACATATATGTACAAGTTTCCACTTGTTCAATGGACACTTACTGAGAACCTTTTGTGAACAGGGAGAACATTATATGCAGAGTACACATTGGCAGCTGGAATGTCTCTGCCTTCATGGACCTATATTCACTCGAGAGCCACAGGTAATAAATGAGATACAAAGAAAAATGTATGGAGGTTAGTGGTAAGACAAAAAATAAAGGAGAGAAGATTTAGAATGTTAGAGGGTTGGATTTTACTTTTTTTTTTGGTTTGGTACCAGGGATCAAACTCACAACTGCACACGTGCCAGTCAGGCGCTTCTGTGGCTGAGCTATATCTCCTGCCTGGATTTTACTTTTAAGTAATATCCAGGGAAGATCTTAATGAGAAGGTGACTTTTAAGTAAAGACCTCTTGAAGAAACTGGGAGTATGTAGTTAGATTAGACACCAGAGCAAGAGCTTTCCAGCAGCAGGCAGAAGTGCAAAAGCACAAGTATGCTTGGTGTCAAAAGGATGATCAAGAAGGGACGAATGACTTTAGAGGGAGATGGAAGGTTAAGAAAATCAGCGCGGGTTCACACCGTGGAGGCCGTGAGAGGTCATAGTGTTTGGATGACATGACTTGGACAAGGGGGTAGAGGAAGAACTGCTTGGCATATATTGTGAAATGCAGTTCACGATTTTGACACAAAGGCAGGTGCTGGGAATGTAGTTTAGTGGCACAGCATTTGCCTATCATGCATAAGGGTCTGGGTTCAATCCCCAGTACTGTAAATAACACCAAAAAGCAAAGTGTAAACACAATTTTCTGGCTAAATGGACATTTTTTTCTAACTGGAAAATAGGAGAGCCACTAACTGATATGAGAGGCACAATAAAAGGAGCACATGTTGAAAAGAATATCATTGTGTAGAATATTTTCTCCAAGTACTCATTTGACTTCAGATTATTCATCTATATTTCAAAGCTATTCAAAAAGAAGATAAGTATTCCACTCATTAAAATAAAGAAACAATCAAATATTTTATAAACTGGAAGGGTCCTGAGAGATTGCTTTAAAAGCCAGGAAGCAAAAGATCCAAGATGGTAAGTGATTTTTTTCCCCAGTCAAATTGATCATCAATCTTTGGCTGATTCGTTTGGCTAGGTGGCATTGCAGCATCCCATGAACAGATGATTCATGTTTTATATCACCACTGGGCTTCAGCTAATAGTTGAAGAATATCAACTTAAACAACTTTTTTGGGCAAATTCTACTTTAATCGCTTATAACCTAAATGGAAATATGTTTAACCACACCTTTGGAATTGTGTGGGGAATATATGTTGTTTCTTAAATTTGATCTTTATCATAAAAAACTCTTTCAATAGGATTACAAAGCAATTCTAAATCATCTTTATTTGGGGGCAATAGCATCTTGGAGTTAAATTGTGTCAATAGTTCAGGATTATAAACACCTGTTTGACTTTAGGCAAGTAATTTAGGCCCCTGTTTCCTAGTTGAACCATTATTACTTTGGTGGGTAGAAAAGAAGTGGTGCAGAAATGTATTTCACACATGCATCAATTTAAGTAGCTGAGTCCTGGGAGTGGGCACTGCTGCGGAGCAGCCTCTGCTGCAGCCTCTAGCACCCCACTGTGACCACCTACACTCTCTAAGTCGGCTCTGTGTATTGCTTTGGAACAGCACAAGTAAACACTGACTGTCCAACCAGATCACGGACGAAGCCAAACACAGGAGAGAAGTTATTTTGAGTTTTGTGGGGTTTTTTTCTCTGTTTACTTATCTATTTTTTCTTTTTCTCTTTTAATGTTTTAAAAATTCTTTCTTAACTTTATTTCCTGTATTTTGCAGTTTTTCATGTTTCTCTTGTGCTTCTCTATTCTCTTCTGGGACTATTTTCTAACACTATTAATTTCTTTTCAATAGGATCCTCTATCTCATTTCTCTCCCCTATTTCTCATTTTACATGGAGAAATCCTTCACATTTTGCTTTTTCCTTCTCTGGTTCCCCATCTCCTCTATCTTTGCTAGTTTAATTATAAAGTTTTATGAATGTTTAGATAGCTAGTCGACTTTCTGCCGTTGTTGTTGAATACTGTTTTATTAGTGGAAGCAGTACCATGCAGTAGATAGTTACTGCAGGTAAGTGCCTGCTTTTTTCTGTTTATACTCTAACTATAGATCTGTTTTCTATGGTTAAAGATGATAAAATTTTTGCTTTTAAGGCATGTCAATATTTAGTTTGTCTTTGATGCAATTGTTATGACTGTAGCCAAGGTGACATATTTGTTGCTAATAATTGGTTATCTCTGGGTGCCGATATCTGGATTTCGTCTGTGTCATTAACAATACTGCAGCCGGTTCCCAGAGAATTGGGTCATGGGTCAAATACTCTGCAACTTCCCTTCCCACACAAAGGGTAGTTGTTAGATCCTGGGACAAAGGCAAAGCTACCCATGCTCAGCAGCCTCACTAAAAATCAAGCATTAACTAAAAAGGTCTATGTACTATCAGCAAAGCTTTCCATTATAATCAGCCCATAAGCCTCAGTTCAACCAGCAAGCAAGGAAACAAACAGAAATATGAGAATGTAAGGCCACAAAAAGACTCCAGAAATGTCTAGTTCTTCCAAAGCTGACTCATGTGACACTAAGGAGAAGAATAAAAAGCAGCATAGCTGAATCATTCAGAGGAATAACAGAATTGATAATTAAACACAAGAATGAGCTTGATGAGCTCAAAGATGATATAAATAAACAGATGATGGGCCTAATAAATAAAATGATCAGTGAGTTAACAGAAGCCACTAATAAAGAGCTAGCTGAGCTGGACAAAAGAACACAAAAGATGAATGACAAGCATAGAGAAGGATTAGAATGCTTAAAATTATATAATGTATATTACCAAATCATAGTACAATGAATGCAGACAGAAATTCATGAGATTAAAAATTGTATCAGAATTATAGGCAGAAAAAGTGGCCACTGTGAAGACAGAGTATCAAAACTAAAAGACAATGCTATTGTTGGTGAACAATTAATAAGAGACACCTTAAAAACAACAAAAGCACATGAAAATGGATCAAACAGGTGCTAAGTGATACAAATAGGATTAATCTAAGATTAATTTGAATTAATGAAAAATTAAAAGACACCTCAATTGGAAAAAACTGAAATAATAGCAGAAAACTTTCCAAATATGGGAAAAGAATTTAACATACAGAAAAGTTAAGCATATAGAATCCCAAACATTGAGTCTGGGGAGCCAAGGCTGCGTGAGGGGAGTTTCCAGCTCGCCAGCGCTGGCCTGGGGAGAGTTTAAGAATCCCAAATATCCACAATTAGAAAAAAAAATCTCTGAAAGACACATTGTCGTCAAAATTACAGAAACAAATTCTTAAAAGCAGTTAGAGAAAAGCAATGAATTATCTATGAAAAGTTAACCCATTAGAATTACAGCAGACTTCTTAACACAGACTTTAAAGGTGAGGAGAACATGGAATGAAGTGAACATAACTTCCAGTCTGGACTGATGTAGCCTACAAAATTACCTTGCAAAACTCATGGAGAAATAAGACATTTCCATGATTTAAAAAACACCTAAAGAAATTCACAGTCACCAAATCAACACTCCAAAAATAATTCTCAGCGATGCCATAAAAGGAGGCAATGAAGCTAACAATGACAAAGGGCTATTCAAATTAATACACCAGAAATTGAGCTGTTAAAAGAAAGAAAAGGAAGACAGCAACAGGAAAATAACATAATAACATCAATAAATCAGTAATTTCAGTAATATCTCTCAATGTGAATGATCTCAGTTTAACAATCAAAAGACACCAATTGACAGAACAGATTTTTAAAAGGGCCAATGGTTTGCTAAATAGAAGAAACACATTTAACCCAAAAAGAAATTCATAGACTAACAATAAAAGGATGGAAAATAATATTCCATGCAATAGGAAACCAAAAACAAGCTATCCTATTATCACAGTAGCTATTCCATTATCAGAAAGTGGACTTCAAACCAAAACTTATTAGAAGAGGTAAAGAGGTTCATCACATATTGGTTAAGGGAACAATACAACAAGAAGAGATAACAATTGTTAACAAACATGCATTGAACTCTCATGCACCCAACTTCATAAAGCAAGTACTACTATACATACGTGATCAGATGAAGATTCAACACAATTATAGAGGGAGATCTTAATACTCTACTGTTGCAAACAGACAGATGAACTAGATAAAAACTAAAAAAGGAAGTTGTTGGACAAAACCTCTGAACAAATGAACTTACCAGAAATCTACAGAGTGTTCCACTCAACAACAGAATATACATTCTTCTCAGATGCACATGAAATTTTCTCCAAAATAGATCACATATTAGCCCATAAAGTATTCTAAAGTAAATGCAAGTATCAATTCTCAGTGCAATGAAACTAGAAATAAATGGCAAAAGAAACCACAGAAATTATTCAAACACATGGAAACTAAACAATAACTTCTCAAGAGAATTCCTAGAATTAAACGATAATGCCATTATTAAAGCAATCCTAAGAAGTAAGTTCGTAGCTATGAATGCCTATATAAAAAAGAATAGAAGAGCTAGCCCAAATAAATAACCTAATAATGTACCCCAAGGTCCTAGAGAAACATGAACAATCCAAATCCAAAGCTAGGACTAGGGAGGACGTTGCCGGGGATCAGCATGGAAATCAGTGTAATTGAAACTAAAAAAAGAAACAGAAAAAAAAGAGAAGAAATCAATTAATCAAAAAGTCACTTTTTTGTAAGAATAGACAAAATAAACAAACCCTTAGGCAATCTTATCAAAGAGGAAAGCAAAGACCTAAATCAATTCAATTAGAAATGAAAACAGTGAAGTCACAATAGACACCACCAAAATTCAGATTATCACTATTTTCCAAATTTATGTACCCATAAACTGGAGAGTTCAAAAGAAATGAATAGATTCCTAGACTTATATGAACTACCAAAAGTGAACCAAGAAAATATAAAAAACCTAAATACTTCAATAACTGGCAATGAAATAGAAAATAGTAAAAATTCTACCAAATGAAAAAAGCCCAAGTCCAGATGGATTCACTGCTTTATTCTATGAGAAATTCAGGGAAGACCTAACACCAATTCTCTTCAAGTTCTTGAAAGAAATCTAAAGGGAAGGAGTACGCCAACATTACTCTTGGATCCTAACTGTCTTAGTTACTTTTCTCTTTGCTGAGACGAAATACTCAACACCTACGGTTAAAAGAGAAAAGGTTTATTTTGGCTTACAGTTTACAGAGGTTTCAGTTCATAGTCAACTGACCCTAAGGCAGGGTGGCGCAGCAGAAGGGTGTCGTAGAGGAGAAACAGTGCATAGCAAGGCAGGGCAGGCGGAAGGCAGTGAGCTGGGAAGCAACAGAGCAGCAAACAGCAGAAGCAGCTTCGTTATGTCCCTTTATGTTCTATCTAGGCTACTTGCCTTTCCAGCAGTGCCACCCACACCCAGGGTGGGGCACTCTTAATGCCAGCATCACACTCTCAGTCGTGGAATTACATTCTTAATCCCATACATACAGTGATCTAGCCATCTTTGAAACTCCCCAACATTGACTGTGTGAGGATGTGGGGGGATGTCTAGGTACCAGCCATAGCACTAGCATTACCTTAACTCCAAAACCAGACAAAGATCCGACCAAAAAAGAGAACTACAGGCCCATCTCTTTAACAAACATAGATCCCAAAATCCTCAGCAAGACATTGGTAAACAGAATGCAACAAATCATGAAAGAGATCACACATCATGAGTAAGTAAATTTTATCCCACAGATACAAAAATGTTTCAACATATACAAATCAATAAATGTAATATGCCCATCAACTGATGATGGATAAAGAACATGTGGTACTATTATGTTCACTGGAATAGTACTCTGCCATAAAGAAGGAAAATTTGAGTTATTTGTATGGAAATGGATGTACCTTGAGACAATAATGTGAAGTGAAACAAACAGACAAATGGTTTCCTTGGTATAAGAAGCACCCCCCCAACCAAAATGCAAAGTAAAGGATAGATAATTAGAAGTAGGGAAATAAATTTTTGTCATATGGAAGGAATTTAAGAGATGAAGAGAAGGGGGTGAAGGGAAGAGAAGGAATTCTTTGAAAAAAGAATTAATGTATCATTTACATGTGCATACTCTCCATAAGAAATGTAATCATTATATATTGGAAACATGTACTAATGAAAAGTAAAAACTGAAAAAATTTAACATTTATTCAGTGATTAATGGGAGTGATAAAGAATTGCCAGGCAGAGTGTTTAGAGGAAATACAAATTTTTGTGCAGAGTTCTCAATTTTAAATTTATCAGCATAGCAATATCATTCAGTTAATTGAAAGTGGGTTGAGTTATATTTGTATGGACTGCAGAGGTTCTATTTTACTAATTGAGAAATTAGAGAAGACAATCAGATAAGAATAACTTCTTTGTGGCAAACTAGAAACTTGTCTCTTTCACGTGTTACCAAATCATCGAGGCATTAGTAAGTTTGTGTTGTGTTATATTGAAGTAATGGCTTTACTGTTTAACTGAGTTTACTTTGGAGAAGTCATGTGATTTTATAGCTTGAGTGGCCTTGAACATCCAGTTTTGAAAAGAAGCACAAACCTGAAAGTTGAATATAGTTGGAAGTGAAAGGAGCCATATCGCATTCTGGGCTCAACATTATTAGGTGCTTTCCAGCTATGGGCTAGTCACAATATATAGCCTTCAATGTAATTCTGTTTTATTTTTATAAAATTTGTTTTAAAGCATTAAAAAGAGTAGGTGAGCCCAAACTGATTGATGACCTCACTCCTAATGCTCCATGGCACTGTCCAAGAGTGTGTCCTGCCTGCCTCTGAGGAATGTGCTTTAAGCTACTTTCGGGGCACAGCGGAGAGCAGCAGTTGCAAGGCCAGGTGCTCTGTTGGTTTCCTAGCCAGACGCCATTGCTCTGCTGAACCCTAACTCTCCCTGGACTCATAGTCAATTGCTGAACTACCCAGAGGCCCATATAGTGCTCAGGAAAGCTGGTCCACACACTAACCAGACTTTGCTCTGCTTGTCAAATTTTAGAGGCTTTCATCAGTAGTGGAAATATTTCTCCTACTTCTGATGTGTTTGTGCCAAGTACTTACTTTTGCCAAGCTAATCTTATTATTTTAGGGATCATAAACATGAAAAATTATAAAAATAAAATGTTTAATGTAAAAACAATATAGTGGTTACTTGTTTGGGTTCAGTGTAAGAGAGTAATTCAAATAGACACAGGAATCCTCAAAGCTACCAGTGATTCAATTCTTAGATGGGGAAGGACAGGTGAATGGTGTTAATCTTATAATTAATTTAAAAACTGTAGTTCTCTTTAGCATGTATATTTTACAATAAAGATAATATTTAAAAAATGAAATGACATATCTGGAAACCAAAATTTATAATCTTGCTTACCTTTCAATTATTCATATGAATTTATTGTACCCACCAACTTAGCATTCTGCTAGGGCTGTACAAGGATATTTCCAAATAAAAACACACAAAATATTTAAAGTCTCCCACCAGCCCTTTGATATCATCTTCATTTTGCAAGAAATTAGACAGTCAACAAATAATCAGTGCAAAACTAGAATTCATGTGCATTGTTCCATTCTTGATTCCTTTACCTACTGTCCAACCAGTTTTTTTTAATTTTAGCATAAAAGAAGAAAATAAAAATTTAAGATAAAAAATCTGGCATTGTTATTAAGAATAATATAAGGCCAAAATTATAGAATATACATTATTCTGAAAGTCTTTGGGCAATATTTACTGTTTACTATACTTTCTAAAACTTTGTCCTGTGTTGCAAAGTCACCAGTCCATTTAAGAGAGAGAAATGGAAGCTACTGGAAGTTCTGGGTTATATTAAGTGGGGAGATAAAATTTGATACCGTTTTGTGACAATTTTTATGTTCAGATATAGTATTATGCTTTTCCCACAAATCTGTGATCTAAAAACTGGTCTATTACTAATTAGATTACATATATATGGTAAGAGAAATCCTAAATGAATAGTTATTTTGTGAAAAGCGAAACAAAGATGATTACATCTACGGAGCTATTTGCCTCTTCTTTCCCTCAGGCTCCTGAATTACACACAAAGATTAGAAGAAGTCATGAAAAGATTTTGATTCTCTAATGGTAGAGGTAATTTGTGTAGTATAGTTGTACATTTAGTTATTGATGATAAATGAAATTCTAACCATTACAATTTTTAAAATTTAAAATTAAGATGTATTATGTACATTACCAACTCCCCTTGATAACTGCAATCACTGTGTACTTCAAACACGTGCTAATAAAAAGTGTTCCTTGATATGGAATAAAAGAGCTTGAGAAACTCCCAAAATGGGGCAAAATGGTTCATTTATCTTTACCATTTTGCTTATTTCTTTTGCTTCCTTCTTTATTTGTATATTTATAAAATATTTTGAGCTTCATCTTGTGATATTCTGTGTGAAACATTGTGGCAAACTAGAAACTTGTGTTTGACTCTGGAATCCAAAAATGAGTTCTGCATTTGCAAGCACATATATATGAGAAGAGAAAGGGGAATAAATATATATAATTGAGTGATGATAAAAGAATGGCACATTTTAAGAATAATTTCACAAGCCTGAAGTGCAGAATACTCTGCAGATTACAAAATAAACACATAGCAATAAAATATGTCCTTCTGGCTATGTTGACTTTAGAGCCTTTTCCCTTAAGATGCTTATTTTATTTAATTTTTAATTGGCATATAGTAAGTGAGTGAGTGTGTGTGTGTGTGTGTGTGTGTGTATGTGTGTGGTATAGTGTGATATTTCAGTACATATATATTAATGCATAAAGATCAAATAGGGGTAATTAGCATATAGATCACCTGAAGTGTTTATCATTTTTGTGATGAGAACATTCAAAATTCCTCCTTCTAGCTATTTTGAAATGTATAACAAGTTATTAACTCTAGTCATTCCACTCTGCTACAGAGAACTAGAACTTACTCTACTTTTTATTTATTTATTTTTATTGTAAAGATAGTAAAATACAACAAAGCAAGACAGAATGAAGCCGATCAAGACAATGCAGTGAAATTGGTACAGAACTTCAGAGCAGGATACCAGGAAAACAATAATAGCTATCATAGTATATCTTCTTATCTTCACAATAGTTGTCCATTTCATCAGGTATAGCAAAATCAAACCAAAAACAAGACACAATAAAACCAATCAAAACAGAATATTAAATAAAGCAAAACAATTAATCAGAACAAAGCAAAACAGAACAATACTGGATTTCAAAGACAAGATAGAAGGAAATCTCCCATATTTGCTGTGTTGCATGTGGTAGTCTTCCCAAGAGATGCTCAGACCGCTGGCCCCAGGTCAGCATAATCAACCAGACAATGCAAGCATTTAGTTGCTTTGTGTACCTTAGTTGCTAGCAACTCTGGCTGTCCTCGGAACCTCGATGCTATTGAGAGGGGCGTTGATTGTCAGCCCATGCGTCAGTAGGCTTGCGCTGCTTACCAGGAAGGCTGGATCCTTGATTCTTGGTTGGTTCCCAAAGTCCCCACATGGCGGATTCTCAGGAGATGCTGGCTTTTCTCCTTACTCTCTTTTTTTAAACTGTAATATTGTATTCATTAACCAAACTCTCCCTATTTCTCTTTGCCGCTACCTTCTCAGCCTCTGGTAAGTAATATTCTATTCTCTGCTTTTAAGAGACATTTTAGCATCCACATATCCTTGAGAATATGAATTGTCTTTCTGTGCTTGGTTTCTATCCCTTAACATAATATCCTAACGGCTCTTCCATGTTGCCAAAAAATAATAGTATTTTGTTCTTTGTATGGCTCAATTCCATTATCTATTCATCAGTTCATAGACATTTAAACTGATTACATTTCTTGCCTAATGTGGATAATTTTGCAATAAATATGAGAGTGCAAATGTATGTTATACACAATGACTTCATTTCCTTTGGGTATGTATACAGTAGTGGAATTTCTGGATCCTGTGGTAATTCTACTGTCAGTTTTTTGAGGAATCACCATGCTGTTTTCCATAATAGCTGAACTAATTTATATTTTCTCCAACAGTGTTTAAATATTTCCCTTCCTGTATATCTTCATCCACACTTTTTTTTTCTTTCGTCTTTTCAACAGTGACCATTCTAAAGGGGGTGAAGTGATATCTCATTGTGGTTTTGATTTGAATATCCATGATATTAGTGTCGTTGGGCATTTTTACATATACCTGCTGTCCATTGGCACAGAGTCTGTTCAAGTCATTCACCTGATATCAGAGTCTTGAATAGTCATGATTAAAAACACTTGAAGTTCATAAGAAGTGAGGTATAGAATTATCTTCAGCTGAATCATAGAAAACACTAATTGCATAGTAACCCTCAAAGTACATTTGATGCCCCTACCCCATTCTTACATGAAGGAACTTGGGATTCAGAAGGATGACACAGATAATCAATTGCAAGTTCAGGATTTCTCATTTGGACTATGTTTCTTCAAATATATGTTCAAAACATTTTTCAAGGTTCCCAGATCCCTAAGGAACAAGTTCTCAGTTCCCCTACATTTGTCTTTCCTTAGTCTCAGATCAGCACTTGGAATTATGTAAGTCCAAATACCTCAGAACAAAATGCTTTAGCCTGGTAATAAAGTGCCCGAGTTTAAAAATTCAAACCTCCTAAGAAGCAGTTCTAAGCTCTTCAGTGAATCACCTAAATCCTCACCTTTCTAAGGTCTAAGTCTTAAGCACTCAACTGTGAAGTGAAATGGATGTTCAGCTTCTAAACCTGAATGCTAGGTCTTCAGTTAAACTGAACCAGGGACCCAGATTGCCTTGGGGGAGGAAACTCTTGCATGTTTCAATGTAAGGGAATCTTTTTATTATGTCTGACTTATAGTTAATTATAAATAAGTGAACAAAACTAAGTGTGCTTATATAGTTAGTTTATGAAAACGCTTATAGTCTCAGGGAATTTTTCTGGACTTCCGATTTATGTAAGCAAAGTTTTCTCTGATTGGAATATCGCTATTGCTTATTCCTCCTGTCTGCTAACTCCCTCATTCTTAGACTAAGTGGTATTTCATCATAAGGCTTTCCCTATCCCCTGACCTAGGTTGAAACTACTTGTTATTTATTTATATAGCATGCTGCTTCCACTTTGATAGCATTCATTTTCTTGTGATCATTTATTTCTCTTTCTGCCATATAATCTCTCTCCCTGGTGTATCCCCCACATACCTACCACAGACTATCGTGAGCATGTTTCATTAGTACTGTTGCCTCTGAGAATTAGCAGCTGCAGCCCTGGCTCCTCACAACCATATCAAACGCATCTATGACATCAGATTACCCTTTTTGTCACTCAAAATCTGAGTTACTTGTCTAATCCTCTTATGAACATCAACTTAAAATTCAGATGGATGAATCTTAGTTGCAGTTTCATGTTTTAAGACAATGGATTGTCTGAACTTAAATGTGGGTGTCTCTCTTGGTAGATAGCTTATAAAAAGGAAAAATAAATCTTGAAAGGTGAAAAATGGTGATGTATCAGTGACTCGTACTAAAGCACTTGTCATTTTCTCCGTGCGTATGTTTTCATCAGTAATTTCTGAAGGAATTAATCAAGGCAGTCAGATTCACTTGAACTGTTCTGGGTGTTGTCACTTTGGCTTTCCTTCTCTAACCTTTGCACACTGCCCTCTCCCTGGGGCCACAGCATCTGTGTGCCTCTAAATAGACTACCATTGGGATCATTTGTCTCCAGGCTTTTGGCCGAGTTTAGTTTGCAAGGGTCACAGATGAGACCTTAGAGGCCAGCTGGGTGAGACCACTGTGCCTCTTTCTGCGAAGAAGGCTGTTTCTGTTTACCAGTGGTCAGAGCCTCAGTCAAGTGGCCCTTGCCTTACAGTGAACTTGCTTAATTTCCAGTAACTGTGCCCACCTTATACCTCTTTTTATCTGGGCCTACACTGTCCTAAACACTGGCCCTATTTGGTGCCAAGTTAAAATTCTTTAGCTTTGGCCCACATGCTCTCAGAGTTTCTTCATTAAACACCACTTCCTTCAGTTTAAGCCCACTTTCTTTCCCTTCCCAGACTCTGTCTTATACAGAGGTTTTTTGTGGAATGAGAAAACATGCTTAGGAAATATACAGGATTAAGACAGTTGTTGATAATAGAAGCAAAAGATTTAAACATCTTCCTTTGATGGAATAATTACAATACATTTTGCTCATATTACATAAACCTTTTAATATTCCCAAATGCTCTATCAAAATAGATCAAAATAAGTGCCTGTGCCTAGACTTCTCCCAAAGAGCATTTCAAGGAAGGAAGACGTGACACATGAAATAAATTAAACTACTAACTGGAGGCTAAAAAAGGAAAGATGACATTTCAGATACAGTTGTTTCATAAAAGTTGTTTCTGTAACTATGCCATTATTTACTTGTTTTTATTGTTTCACATTTTGCTTTCTAATTTATACAAAAAAGATGTTGATTGATGATAAAAAAACAAGCAAACTAAAAATATCTAACATGCTCAAGTTTGTTGTTTTGTTTTGTTTTGTCACGCTTTTGCTGGCTACCAACCAAAAATGACAAACAGATCAGGGTCCTATCATCCCACTGAGGCATACTAATGCCGGGTGTGATGTAGTGTGACTGATCAAACAGAAAGTTTGGATTTGATGCAATAAGAAGAGTTCCTGGGGAAAATCGAAGCTGAGTGAATCAGAAGAATTTACTGCTAGAAAACTGCCTAGAGGTTAGAAGGATTTGGCAGTGCATTGTGGGAAGGGGCAGTCACGCTTTCTGTGCCTTGTGAAGGACAGGCAGGGCTCGCAGGGCAGGTGGAAAAATATTAGCTCTGCCTTTAAGGATAAGAAAATCTGCATAATGTCACTAAAATATATCTTTCAAATTTCTTGTTCCCTACTGAGTTTGCTATTTATTTGAAATTAATGTGAAATATATATATCGGGACGTGCTATAGTTCAGTCTGTGGGCTTTCTTTTGTTTGTAGGCTTGTACACTACAGTTATCTGCTGCTGGGTTAATAGAGAGCAAAAAGGCTATGAACTCTACCCCTTTGGTGAAAGGCGTTCATGTATTTGGCAGTTATACACTGAGTGCTTGCAATGTACCAGTCTGTTAAGAGTCAGTGAATTCACTGGTGAATAAACTAAAATAAACCTTGTTCTTAGGACTAAAGAAAATAACTCATCTTGTTTACTGTTTCCTTAGCCCCTGAGGAAGGGTCTGGGGGTTTCAGCCACAGATTAGGTAGACAGAGTGAAAGTAGAATCATATTATAACATCAGAATAAAGCTACTATCAGGCATGTTGTTAAAGTGGTCTGCAGACTTGCTGGTTGTATTGATTATTAATCTCTAAATATTGAAATGTAATTCTTCTGGATAATTTCACATACAATAAAATGTAGATTCTGTAATTTCTTTTCTTTCTACTCTCCTAGGATGAATCAACAAACCACGTTGTGTCTCGTGTGTGTGGAGTACTTGTGTGTCATTCACATTTATAACTCCTTTGCTTTCGTAAAATTGAGCTTTCATTCCACTATGGGTAATAATTTTGAAAGCAAATAACAGAAGTTAGGCTGGGTATTTAATATGGAATTAGATTGGTAGAGCATTTGATAAAAGTGCTGCATATTTGAACAGGAAGTAGAGAAAAATTACCACACATACTCTAGACTCATGCACATAGTCCATTCTCTTCAGAAGCTTATTTGTGTTGCTGGCATTTTCATAGAGGTGGATTATTCCGTATTTCACTCTCTGGGGCAAAAAGCACAACTTTATCAGGCAAGAGAAAGAGGAATGAGGTATGTAAAAACTTGACTTTTATGGCCTAATTGATATCTGAGTGTCATGAGCAGTGACTAATTATATTCTTTCTTAGAATTGGTATTTGTTGCAATGAAACAAAATCTAAAACTACAGATGTGAAAGTGTATGTTATTGAACTTTTAACCATGCCAAGTATAGCTAAATGAAGAAAAATTCTTAAATATAAGAGCTGACTTTGAAAGATTGCCCTTCTTCTGAAATGAAAATATCTGTTTTGTTGATAAAGTGCTCCAGTCTGAATTGTTCCTCTTCTTAATAGATTGTTTTTCCGGTTATATATACTGTTAGCACACAATTCTACAGTACAGCTTTATAAAATCCATTTGTAGAGGTAATATAATTGACTAATATTTTCCTTGAAATATTCTAAAGTTTTTAATTTAAAGATTTGTTTTACGTATTTTGTTTTTGCATTTGAAAGGATTAAGCAAGACCACTTGTGACAAACAAATGTACAGGGTCTTTTGTTGCCTCTCTGGAGAGCAATTAAGAAAGAACCAGAAAACAGCAGAAAATGCATTCTGCCCCATTAACACATAAGCAGATTTCACCTTATTACTCTTTGGAAATGGGTACTAATTTTATTGTGTGCACATTTGTTCTAGTTCCACGACAATAGAAAACGCTTTGGTAAACATTCTAGGTTTTCTTTCTTTCCTTCCTTCTTTTTTTATGAAATGTTAAAGCAATAATGACAACTTAGCTTTTCAATAAAAATGTGTCTGAAATTTATGCCATTATGGATTTGATTAACATTTGTTCCATAACAACTGAGAAAGAAGGTGCTTTAAAACTGAGAACTTTTTAAAATAAAAATGTCTTTACTGTCTCTTCAAGAGGATAGAAGTTTTGTGTATGAAAGCCATATATTTGAAATTTTAAAGTTTTAAACAAAAGAGGTCCTATCTTTATGATTATGGCTTGCCAAGATATTTGCCATTTTATCAAATAAATAGACATTTAAAAAGTCATAATGCAGGTTTATTCTTGTCCAATATAAACTTAAAAGTTTACATTAACAAATAAAACTTTGGAAAACATTAAAATTAAAATATTAATAAAGTTATTATAGTGATTTTTCTCTTGAAAAAAACAAAAATCTCATATCAATTTTCATCCCATTTTTCCCCTTTTTCATGGGTCTTCTAATTGAATAACAACTGAAAAATGATAAAGTCCAAGTGTGCTCCTGGTTCTTTTAAGTGCATATCCCTGTGACTATAAAAAATGCCATTTCATTTTAAGTGCTTGTCATATTCACAACCTTAATTGAGTTTAAAAGCAAAGTTTTGAGATAGCCTAGAATAATTATTTTCTCATTTTAATGGTTGAAAAAAGAACCAAAAAGTCTTAGTTCTTTTTCGGTGCTTGTTTTTATTTTACGACACTTCCATGTATTATTTATTCACACAGAACTTTTTTGAGTCAAATTTCCTTTCTTAGCACTTTTTAAAAATTTTTGTGGTGCTAGCGTTTAAACCCAAGCCCTTAAACATGGTAGGTGAGTGTCCACTGAGCTACCCCTGGGCAATACTCTCAATGTTTTCCTTGCATTTTTATAAATCCCATGATCCTAGCTCATCTCTCCCTTAATTTTAATTTTTTCTTTTTCTAACATTCCCCATGTTCAATTATCACCTCTTCTCCCCCTAATCTATTGAAGTTTCTATTTCCCACAAGAGAAGCTATACAAAATAATACATATAGAAGAAGGAAGTAAAAGGCTAAGGAAATTATTAGGAGGCAGAAAACTGACAGGGAGAAGGGAAGAAGATTAAGAATTTCAGAAGAGAGATGGTGGATGATTGTTCATGTAAAAACCTTGGTAACTTCTTGTGTTTTTTACTTCATCTGTCCTGTTTACTCAGAAATCTATCTGCTCTTTCAGAATTCTCCTTTAACTGAAGGTCACCTTTTGCCTAAATCAACTTTTGCTTCAATCCAGTTCTCCTAAGAGAAAGCTCCATTCTCTTAGAAAAAATATTGGAATGTTTCTTTTAAAAGCAGAAATCTAATAAGTATCTAATAAGGACCACTCCCTATATGCAGGAAAAATCTGAAATAAAAAAACCTAAACTAAACAAATATAGAAAGTGACTAGGAGCAACTCTGTCTAGTCTGTATTAGTAATGTTCCAGAAAGAGAAAAAACAGTATTGTACTTCTGAAAGAAGAAAAATGTTCTATAAAGAAGTATTTGAAGAAAAAAGGATATTCTTGAAAATCAAGAATGTAATACCAGAAAAAAATCTATAGCTATGTTAGAAGATAAAGTTGAAATTTCTTGGAATATACTACAAAAACAAGTGATGCTAACAAGTGAAAAAGATAAAAAATTTAAGGTCAATTATGGAATGTCCAGCATCCAAAAGAAGTTTGAGAAATGGAACTCTCAAAACAGGAAATAAAATTATCTGAGAAATGAGACAAAGACACATTTCTCTCTGAGATAAAAAGGGTTTAAAGAGTGTCCAGCATTATGAAGGGAAAGAGACTCCTTCAATAGTCATGTTTGAAGCCAACAGAGAAAATATTCAGAATCAAAGTGTATTACACGTTTAATAACAGCTACAAAAACGAGAGTCTAAGAGCTCCAGTGGTGTAATTAGTTAGCATGTATACTTATGTAAAAATCTAGAATCTAGCAGAGCAAGGCCATCAGAATTATTGTCAAGCTTGAATTCTTTACTCAGTCAAGCTATCGAGTTTGAGGATAGGACAAGTCTTTTTAGACATAGCTAATCTCAAAAAATTTATCTTCCACACATGTATTCTGGGTCAGCTTCTAGAAGATGTGCTGTAGTAGAAAAATGAAATAAATAAAGAGGAAGATCTGGAATACAGAAAACAAGGAACCCAACACAAAAATGAAAAAATTATACTCTCTGGGATGACAGGAAAAGGTAGATTCAGAGGCAGTATAAATTCATAAAGTCTAGAAAGCAATTTGTTAATATCAGTAGATTAGAAGGCCACAGAAATGATTCTTCAAGGTGCTAAACCCACTAAACAAGAGGATGGGAAAAGAGAGGAAGAGAAAGTATAATGGTGGGTAAAAAGAGGTGTGAGTATGATTAAAATGTATTATATATATTGAAATGCCCCTGAAATCATGTGAAATTAGAGGAAGGGGTGGCCGGGGGTGATGGAAGGAAGTGATTAAAGTGTGTTATGTGCAGGTAAAATTTTGCCAAAATAAAACCCATTAATCTGTAGAATTAGAAAACCCTATGACACCTGTAGGGAAAATAAGCTAAAATTGAAAAGAAATCACACAGTATGTTGAATGTACTAAAATATGATTTATGTGGAAGGAGATGAGAATTTGGTTGAATTAGCCATGTGTACATGAAACATTAAATACACAAAGATAATTTTAATTACCTGGTTTTAGGTCATACAGAAGCTGAAGCAGAAACCATTACCATATTACACCACTGGTCTTAGCTTCCAAAAGCATTTGCATTGCCATAATGTTAATGATAAATATGTAATCCAAGAAAGCCATTTATAACTCTCTTGAAATTATAAAGGACTGTGCAGTGTGCTTGTGTGCACATATGTGGGTGTGTGTGTAGACGGGATTAGGGTGAGACAAGTGTAGAATTATGGTGTGTGAAAGTGAGCCAATGTATCCGTAGGTAATGCCAAACCTGAAAAATAAGAAATAGCAATATAACCACACTGTATCTATGTCTGTGTCTGTGTCTGTCTCTATCTCTATATCTTTAAATTACAAAATAATCAGCTAAAATAGCTGAATTGACATTTATTGCTTTTGCAGATCAGATAGTAGGAAAATGAAGGATGATAACCTCTTCTTTTGTAATGTTTTATAGAATCTTTACAATATGTATTTACTATTTCAATAAAAGTAAACAGGAATAAAAAATGAAATAATAACTATCCAGAAAAAGTAGTTACAAAAAATTCCCTTGTTACCAAGCTAAGCCACATATTTATTATCTCCTTAGAAAATATTACTATCATATATTTGGCTATTGGCCTTTCATTTCACTTTTTAAATTTACATAAAACAATAATTTTTTGGCTTTGAAGATCTCTGATGGCTAAAGAAATCACAAGTGGATGAAAATCTATGAAAAATATTTGTGAATATGGAAGCATATTCTTCAAATTCCTTGGAGAACTATAATTGATCTGTGAGTTTATGAAATTTTATTAAGTTTTTTCTGTTGATGGCATCGCACTACCACTAATGATAATGCCTGGAAATTTGGTATCAAGGTGGGTAAGACCTATAAAGAAAGGCAATTAGATTCTCTAGGCATGACAGTACTGGAGAAGATGGTTTATGCGGTCTTTGGATGCCATTTGAGCTCTTCATGCAGGAAGTATGGATAGTTTTTAAAGAGGCATGACATATGGAACATTTATTATAAGAGACAACAATATGCATTTCTCATGCTTTAGTCCTCCTTAATAGTCTCCTTAATAACTTTGCTTTCCCTCACTTTTTTCTGTAAGAACTTTTCTCCCTTTGGATTTCCACTTAGTGATAGTGATAACACTTGGACCTCTAATTTGAGTTAAAGGTTTTTTAGCTCAAAAAAGACCTAAGGATGCAAAGATAGGAATTAAGAGGGGATAAGAATCCCCCCCATGATAGCATTTTGATTAGAGGAGAAGCACTTTACATGGCACATTGATGGCCCACCTTGAGGGTGGCCTAAATTTTGACCACTGTCTCCATCACAGAAATGCCCCTTCCCACCTGGCATCTTCATAACCTTTTCTTCTCAAGTTTGAAGTGACTTTTGGGATGATCTGTTCATGCAGCCTCTCTCTCAGCATCTGGGAGTTGTGCTGGAGGAAGCTCTCTGTGTAGCTGTAACCCCTGCCCGGCTCCCCAGAACACACCCTCGGCCTGGCTGCTACCCATCCTTCCGTTTTCAACAGGCCGTTTCCTCTCAGAAGCTGGGTTAGATGTCTCTGCTTTGGGCTTATCATGACAGAAAAGAGCTGATAACAGGGAGGTGTGTTAATGGACTCTTTCTCTCCTTGGACTATAAGAGCAGAAGGCATGAAGAGTACACATTGTTTAGCATTTATTTTCCTGGACCTAAAGTGCCTGAACAAATATGGGAGGGCCTCCACAAATATTGATGACTTGAGTGAATTTGCTGTTTTCTCTGCTTTTTAAAAATAATTGCGCACCAGCATATTAGTGACTGATTATGCAGAAGAAAGTTAGTATTTTCTAACTCTACCATATCCAGCTGAGAAGCCATGTTAACCTCGATGTGAATGAGTTATGAAAAGTATGGCAACTGCCATTCTCCGCGTTTAGAATGTTAGAGTCTATAAAACTGCTTAGCTCTCTTAAAGAAGTTCTTGGAATCCATTATCAAATAAAAGCATCATCACTTTATAATATAGGAAGTCTAGAGATGGTGAGACAACATCTAATATATCGAGGAATGCATTAGGTAAATGGCAGGTCATTCTGGCACACTAAAGCACTCCTAATGTGATTTGTTCA
This sequence comes from Dolichotis patagonum, assembly GCA_004027295.1. NCBI lineage: Eukaryota > Metazoa > Chordata > Mammalia > Rodentia > Caviidae > Dolichotis > Dolichotis patagonum. The sequence goes on from PVJX010001320.1 coordinate 104,696, forward strand.
CAATGTTTCTGTTTATTGCAGCCGGGGCACTGACAACAGACTAACTCACCGGCGACAGACAGTTCTTCGTGAGAAGGGGAGAAGATTAGCTAATCGAGGGCCAGCATACATGTTTAACGATCACTCAACAAGCCTATCTATTGAGGAGGAACGCTTTTTAGACGCAGCTGAATATGGCAATATCCCAGTGGTGCGGAAAATGTTGGAAGAATGCCTCTCCCTCAATGTGAACTGTGTGGATTACATGGGCCAGAATGCCCTGCAATTGGCAGTGGCCAATGAGCATCTGGAAATTACAGAGCTTCTTCTCAAGAAAGAAAACCTTTCTCGGGTTGGGGATGCTTTGCTTCTAGCTATTAGTAAAGGTTACGTCCGGATTGTGGAAGCAATTCTTAGTCACCCGGCTTTTGCTGAAGGCAAAAGGTTAGCAACAAGCCCTAGCCAGTCTGAACTCCAGCAAGACGATTTTTATGCCTATGATGAGGACGGGACCCGGTTCTCTCACGATGTGACGCCAATTATTCTGGCTGCCCATTGCCAAGAATATGAAATTGTTCACACTCTCCTGCGGAAGGGTGCCCGGATTGAACGCCCTCATGATTATTTCTGCAAGTGCAGTGAATGTAACCAGAAACAAAAGCATGACTCCTTTAGCCACTCCAGGTCTAGGATTAATGCCTATAAGGGCCTGGCAAGTCCGGCTTACCTCTCACTGTCTAGTGAAGATCCAGTCATGACAGCTTTAGAACTTAGCAATGAGCTGGCAGTGCTGGCAAACATTGAGAAAGAATTCAAGGTAGGTCACTAACATTAGGGACCTCACCCTCCACAAATCAAACTCAAGTTGTGAATACTTGGTAATTTCATGTTTTTTAGCCAGTAAGCTTCTTATAGTTACAGTAGTAAAAGTTGTGATGGTAGTCATTTTTGATAATCTATCTACCAGATAGTTTTCATTTATTGTGACTAGTCCTTTTTACAATCTTGTGGAAATACTAGTTCTTGTTCAAATGCAAAAATGGAGACATAGAAAGGTTAAGTAAAGCCCAGGTTCAACAGTTTGGAAATGATTCAGCTGGGCTCAGAATCTATGTATGCTATACTCAAAGACAGGTTCTTTCTCCCAATATATTCAGAGCATAGTGACAAATGCTGTTGGGATCAGAAAGATAGAAAACCTAAGGAAGTCACAGTTTGAATTGGAGACAAATGCATACATGAATAAATACGATTAAAAAGTGAGATGAAACCACTAGGCAGAGCTATTAGCAATGTGCTATGGAAATTCAAGAAAGTAGTGTATAGTTTCTATTAAGATTCAGCAAATTTACATGTAGTTTGGCATTAGAGCTGTAATATTACTAAATGAATGGAATTTTGGAAGTCAGAGAATGAGGAAAAATATATTACAGGATACAATAAGAGCAAAGGCAAAAGCTTACAGACACGGTAAAGTACAGAAACTTGAATAGCTCCTTAATGAAATGCACATAGTGATAAGTGGAGTTAGGTGTTGCCATTGTTCATTCATCTGTGCTTCATTTGGAAAGGATAAGAGTTCAAATTTTTAGCTCAAGGGCATTCCCACGAACACTTCTAAGCTCCCTCCAGGGGCTATTTGACCTATCTTGGGGCATTCATCTGTTCTACCCTTGTCATTATTTATGAAGCACCCTTCTCTTTCAGTATACTGTTTCTGATTTGGAATCATGTCTCACTTACCAAGTGCAGTATTTAGCAGAATAAATAATGATCCCATTTTTCTCTGTTCTCAATGCTGTGAGAAAGTTTGTCTCTACATTCCACGCCTTGAGAGATTGCAGTTTAAATCTCTTCTGGGCAGCTTCATTTTTACTGAAAAAATGGTGTCGTGCCCCACCGTGGGATGTTAAAGTCCATTTGTACTCAGACTCTATCTTTCAGGGAAAGAAGGAAAAAGCACACAGCGCCCCAAAACCTCAATATGTGTTTGGCTCCCAGGATGGAGGCTGGCTGGAGCTAAGAGTGCCAGACAAACAAAGAGCCCTTTCCAATCCCGTCTAGATTCTTTTGTACTTTCTCAGGACTCCTAGGACTTAGTGATTCCGAAAAATTAATTTTTTAAGTTCAAATTAATGCAGTTTTTGAGATCTGATTCATTAAGTTTTAGAATTTATATCTAGTAGTTACGTGATTTCTGCTTAGGTTTCAAGTTTTTTGTTTCTGTTACTGAATCATCGTTACACACTTCTCTCACCACTGAAGACTACCACATTCTTTATCTGTTTCATTCATTTGTTTGTCTGCCTCTTTTCAGCCCCTATGTGACATGAGGATGGAGATGTGGAGCAAAACACAAAGACTGTTCAGTCTGTGATCCTGCCTTAATTAGTTTATGATGTCACTGGAGAGAGCAGACTTCGGTGTAGTAACTACACTATTGAGCAGGACCTTAATGAGTGAGGAGTGGGGCAGTGACTATTATGGTTTAGAGCTGAAGTGTCCCTAAAGGTCTCATGTGTTTGGAAGGTAATTGGGTCGTGGGGTGCTGCACTCACAGAGGATTAACACAGCTGAATGCCTGTTACTCGGGTCTTGGATAGAAGAGGCAGACCACTGCCGTTTCCTGCTCTCTCGGCCTCTGCACTGCCTTGGTGTGAGCAGCGTTCCTCTGCTAGGTCCCTCTGCTGTCCTGTTTCTGCCTCGGAGCCTTCTGAGCATTTAAACTGTGAGCCAAAATTAACCTCTCCTCCTTTGAACTGTGGGTGTCAGGCCTTGTACCTCAGAGACTAAGACAGGCTTCAAGGTAGAACGCATCCCATTTAACCTACGTGTGAACTCTTCATTGCTCCTAGCTGCACTGCAAGGTGTGGAGGCCCATAGGCTACGAGGGGTTACAGGTCTGGACACTCCTTTATTTGTTCATCACACATTTTTCCTGCTCACAGAGGTGTCATATACAAAGCTGAGACGCTTCTGCTTCATTTGTGCGTGCTGTGCTCCTCTCACCACCTTTAGCAGTTGCTTAGATATTCCAGGTGTGATGTCTTCAAGACAGTGGAGGGCAAAAACATCTCTCTGAAAACATACATCTGTTCAGTTATGTGTTATTCTCAGTGCCTTTAAAAAAATCAGTTTCAAAATTTAAATTTGTTTACTGTTAAAAGAGGGTAGCGGTTTAAAGGATGTTTTAAAAAGTATGCCAAGAACTTGAAAATTAGCACTTTCTCTGATGAGAAGCCCTATTTGAAAGGTCCTTATATTACACGAAGAGAAAAGGACAGTTCTTGGCTTTTTTTAAAAAAAAAAACTTTTGTGATTATTATTATTTAATTATCACATGTTTGCAGTATATAATGATTTCATTATTGTGGAGGAATTGGCTTTATTGTTTTAAAGCCTTTGACAAATGCAAAACAACAAAACCCATTTTTTATTTGCCGGCTATCAAGTGTTAGATTAAATATTATATTCTCCAAAACTAGTTTGGGGGACAGTAGGGAAGCCACATTCTTCTACCACCCGCGGCTGCTGTGGCACTAAGTCTGTTCCCACCAGCCCAGACTCTGTTTACAAAAGGATGTAGCCTGACAGGGCTAGACAAGCCAGTGTCAGTGAGGTGGGCTTTCCTTCTAGGTCTGCAGCTTCTACTCTTCAAAAATAACTCATTTTGAAATGATATATAGCCATGTTAGAAACTAGCAATAAAAAAATGAAGGAAGTTAAAAAAAATCATTCCTAATTTTGCTACAGGGGAATAAATACTGCTGTACTACACGCAGGTTGCTGTCTTTTTTTTTTTTTTTTAAATAGGTGAGCTCCTAGGAATTTCAGGAAATAAAAGTGCTTAGAGTGTTGGCCAGCTCAGACTGGCTGGCTTCCCAGAGACTGACTGACTGTGGCTGCCACAGGGTATCTTTCTACCTATTCTTCAAATTCTTTTGCTCCCTTTCTCCCTGAAAGACACCTGGAAAATTCTATGCCGTTTTAAAATTGATATCTATTTTTTGCTTGGTAGGTTTAAAGCAAGATTTCTGCATGGCGTACACATGGCCAAGAACATAGAGCTCTTAAACTGCTCTTGACATGTCTGCAGGGAGTGCACAATGCTGTAATGAGTTGATAGCCCCCATGAGCTATCTTAAAAATAACCAAGTGACTTCTTCAAAGAAGCCACCTCTTCCTTTGACTTCTTGAACTTGTATTTCTACTTCAATTTCCTCTACAAGTGTGATGCTTAATGTATATAGGATTTTTGTTTGTTTGTTTGTTTTTGGTACTGGGGATTGAACTCATGACCTCTTGCTTGCCAGGCAGGTGCTTATGCCGCTGAGCTAAATCCCCAGCCCTCGATGTCTAATGTAATAGCTTCTTACTATAAAGCTTTTTGTAGCTATCTATCTAATTACATTGTATATCCGTGTAAATAAAAAACACATATAGGACATATATGTGCATATGAAATTTTAGAATTTACTTCTTGTGATTATAGGGTCCAGGGATTAAAATATTCTGAAAAAAGTTACCATTGCACATACTATTAGTAGATTACCCAATTGTTCAAAATAACAAATATATGCCAATTTTAAAAAGTAAATTTTAACACTATAAAATAAAATTCTTATTGGGAAAGCATTTTTAGTGTTCTTAGTTATGTTGACACTTTTACTATGTATTTGATGAAAGAAAAAATATATATATATAGTTTAAAATTACTTGATTTGGCAGCCAGTATATTACTCTTTGCTAATAGGATTTGGAAATCAAAGATTTTACAAAATAAAATGAGAAGAGGATATATTGAAGTTGGAATAAACATTTCTTGATAAAATTTAATAACATAATAATGTATTACATGCACTGAATCTGAAAGAAATCAGATAAAACTGTATTCATGGGTTTTAACAAGTGTTCTGTGAAAACTCTGAGTCATGGAAATCATTTCATGGAAATCAAGTCAAATTGGAAAGAGTTATCCTCACTCACCTTTTATCTTTGTTTACTTGAGATGCTTTTATTTTCTAGTTAATTCTTTGTCCAAAATATAAGTATTAAGAATACTTTAAAATAATCACATACATTTATATGCATGATAATCAATTTTTATCTACACCAGTCTTCCCTTATATGCAGGAGGCTCTGAGGGCCTCAGTGGATGCCAAACCTTGAATAGCAATAAACTCTATGTACATATACTATTTTTCAAATATATACTTTCATATTTAATGCTCTTCCCATTTTTCTTCTACGTACTTTCACATATCTGTACTGTTTTTCATGAAACACCTTTTTTCCTTTTTGAAAGTTGAGAATAACAAAAAAACTAACACCATGTTCTTCACAATTTTCTGTATACCAAGCAATAGAGAATCTGCCTCTAATGATTGATTTAGTACCAAACAGCTCTGATAGGCCTACTACATTTCCCTGCACACTTTTGTTGAGGCTTAGTGATACACATTCTTCATACACATTTTTGTTGAAGCTTAGTGTTAGAAAAATCTTGCATGTTAACTTATGGTAGTATGATTTTAATTCGGATGTGTAATAAAGTGTGCAGATAGAAACAAGGATCATATTTACTATATATCATCTCCTCATTCTCCAAAAATTGTCAAAGTGTACATCCTTCTTATTGTATAAAGAAAAAAGATCTACTGTCAAGAAATACATTTTAGATTAAGGATCTGGGAATGGATTCTCTTAAAATTATCAGTGATTGGCTGGCTCTTGGAAAGTCTCCGTGTACCTCCACTTGAAGGCAGTTATCTATTTTATGACCAACAGAGAACTTTCACAGCGATTTTGTAACCTCCAAAGTACAGCTTCGCAAAACTCCTTCTACATTCTCCCTTCCGTGATATTCCAGGGTCCATTAACAAAAGGGACCGGGAAAGTTAATTTGGAGTTTCTCAGGCAATTATAGCTTTGTTCCTAGACTCTATCTTCTTATTGCTTTGTGACTCTTACTGTCAGGACGGTAGCTGACTCCAAACAGAGGTGACATCAGACCACAGCAGAGCAAAATGACATTTAGATGGAGCCATAGCAACAAGGAGAAAACTAACATGCCTTGGGGAGTTGTAGACCTTTAAAGAGGATGAGGATAAAACAGATCCAAAAGATTTTTAGCTTCAAAAAAATAGAATTTTAAATGCCTTCCCTACAAAGAAATGATAAATTTTTGAGGTGATAAATCTGCTAATTACCCTGATTTGATGGTCATTGTACAATGTATGAATGCATTGAACATTATATTTACTCCATATATATGCACAAAATCGTGTTAATTAAAAATAAAATGAAACTTTTAAACTTGATAAAAGTTTTTGCTCAACTTCAATTTTTATATTAAATATTTATCGCTGGTTTTAGGTTTTAACAGCATGCAATCTCAGTTGCCTTGTACTTAATGTTGGGTTAAGAATAACTGTGGCAACAAATACTAACTTAGTGAATAAAGCATAGAACCCTAGAACTTTGACTGGTTTTGATGCTTAAGAAATACGTAGAGCAAATCTCCTGGCTTCGCTAGAATCAAATCTAAGCTCAGATCAAGGATGGCAAATTTAAAAGGGAAGAGATCAATTCCTTTTAGTATCTCTGTATGTCCCTATAACTTGTCTCCAACCCCTCTTTTGGACTGAATTTACATTTTAGATTGTAGTGACACACAAATGTTTCCTTTCTTCCTCCCTAAATCATTTTTTAGGTTTATTTTTTACTAGTACATGTTTGCAGTACACTATGTTTAGATTTATTTTAGAGCGGAGGTACATGTATTTATCCTATCTTAGTTCTTTTTACTGTCCTTCCCCTCTCCTATCTATCCTCTTCCCTCCATCTCTACATCCCTTTCCCATCTGCAAAAGATCTACATTCCCGCTTCCTATTGTTGTCTTTTATTTTGCCAAAATCATTTCTCTTGCACAGCAGGTTCTCATCTCTGTAGACCTGGATGAGTAACACTGCTGCAGCATTTCCAGCTTTGCGTCTTCCCTAGAGGTCTGCGCATTGACACACACATGGCCCTCCAGATGCTTCTGCTCCTGACTTAGAGAAAGGAGATGATGCCGCCGAAACTCCTGCCATGTCTGCTTCTAAACTGTTGCTATATGTTCTGGTGTATAATGTTCAAAAGTGTCTGGCACTGTCTGCAAGATAAATACTCTTGGAGAAACTAGTTGATTTGCAGAGTAGTTTTTGTTAGCAGGAAGGTGGTGTGACTGTCTTACAGGATGACGGAGGCTGTCACTTCACACATAAATAGTCTGCAAGGTAGAACTACGGTCTTGTAAGCATGGTCCTGAGATCCCGGCCAAAAAGACAAAATGCAGTTTTGTTGAAGCTTTATTTATTTATCTGGGACTAAATTATTCATACTTTTAATTTCACCAATACATCAGTACTACAAATTTCCAGAATTAGAAGGCCAGAGAATGAGGCAACATTCCAGGATTATATAGCTAAGAAGTGGCGAAGCAGAATCCAAATCCAGGTGTGCTTTTCACCCAACCATGTTCCTTTCTTTATGTCAGCCAACAAAATTTGTTGATTGCCTACTATGCACCTCACACCGTGCTAGGCTGTGAGGACTCAAAGACAAATAAGATAGAACCCTTGTCTGAAAGGCTATTTGAGTCTATTAAAGAGAGGCAGATACGTACCCAAATGCAGTAAAATAGTATGTGCTTGTGTGTTGTTGACTTCGAATTTTCTATCATAGTTTGAAATGGATGAGTAAAGAAAACGCATCCTGGCAGAATTTTAACATTCCTTTCTAATTATGTCTTTTCATAGACATAATTAAGTGCACCTATCTGCTTTATGAGAGTCCCTAGCACCTGAAGTCACTTATTTACCTTCATTTTTGCTCTTCTAACTTCATAGCTTCAATGGAGCCTTAAAATTCATATGATAGGGAAGAAAAAAAATGGTTATCTAACACTGCATTAAGTTAAATAAGCAAACATTGTTGATGTTAATAATCAACAGAAAGGTTAGTAGCAGCATATATATCTTGGAAAATGTTTTTAAAGTTATTTAAAATTGTATTCCACTTTTTTCACCTTTTTTGTAGGATGCTGCCTAGCCTACTTTCATGTTCCTCACAGTGCCACATAGGTGCTCTGTAAATGCTTGCCAATTATCACCATAGCAGGTGTGACAGAACCTGGTGATCACTGTGCTATTTAGTGACAATTATTCTGAAGAACAGGAAAGTCCCAGAGTGACACTTGGTCCCACAATCAGCCTGGCCATTCCTCACCATCTGGAGAAAAATATTCTATTGCTGATCACAGTTTTCATGTACATAATCCCATTTTTCACAATTCCCATTTCAGTAAGACTATGGTATCTATCACAGCATCAGTGTTCAGAACATTTGTTGAAGGAATGCATTTTATTTGCAATACATTTTCAGATGAGACCTAGGAATCCCAAGATGCCTTTATACTAGTTAGCAAAGCCTTGTGAAGAGGGACTGTGAAGAGTTAGATATGGCTTGTGAAATAATGAAAATAATAAGAATAATGATCATTATTAATCAGTATTGCTCTTGTCTAGGAACCTGACATTTGTTACCTTGTGTAATTTCCACAGCAACTCTTGAAAGTGGGCAACAGTATTCCTCCCATTTTACCCACGAGGACTGTGAGGCTTTAAGAGATCAGCCATTTATGAAAAGTCACATAGACAGTAACCGGATTGAGTCTACTTTCAAAACTAAGTCCGTCCTTCTGCAAAGCCTGCACAGTAGATTTCGAAAAACTAATCCATGTGATTTTTTCTGACCCTATTAATGTTTATAAAGTAAACTTCATCCTTTATATAGAAAGAAGAGTTAGAGATTAAAATTAGAGAACATAATATTTCTTTATGTGAAATTCAGTGATTTTAGAATGACTTTTAGAATGGGTCACAACTTTAACAGTGATAGTTTTAATTTTTATAGTTTCTAAACTCTGTTTTATTAGCTCACTATCAGTCATTTCTTTTAAACTGGAAGATCAGTAGGCAAATATCTATTTCTAATTTATTATCCATTTCATATTTTTTATGTATGGGGTAGATGTGTGATTCAAACATAAGATTTAAAATTAAGTCAACCCATCACCTTCAGTTTTCCTCTCAAGGAACCAAAATCAGCATAGTGTGCTGACTAATGACGTACTAACATTTTATTTTATGTGAGTTGATATGATAAACCTTAAATATGGAACTTAAAATATTTGCAAATGGATTGTTATGTTGAAAGATACTTGTTTGTACTTCTGAAAGCAGGTTCTTACTCTTTCTTTTTCTTTTATGTAAAGAGTTGTTTTTAATTGACAATGTTTTAAGAATTAGCAACAAGCTGGAAAAAAATTTAAGTTCAGATATTATTTACCACAGAGCTTCTGAACATGACTTTTTCTTTTTTTTTATTTTAAAGAGAATAAAACAAGAGAGGGCAGAACAGAGCAGATCAGAACAGGACAACGTAGGCAACACAGTACTTTACATTAAAACAACCGGACATCAACAGTAGCTATCACAGTATCTCTTACTCTGCTATAGTTGAGCATCGTTTCAAATATAATAATATCAAACATAACAAAATAGTATAAAACCATGCAAAGAGTGAAAGAATTACATGGCATTCTGAACCGAATAACAGAGAATGATCAATGGGTACTATAATATCTCATTTTTGATAAAAAATTTGCTTACACTATCACACATATTCAAATCCCAATAAGACACAATGTGATAGATAGAACCAATGGTAGTAGAAGAATAGAAGCATGGTAGGACTTCTAAGAAGGATGATATTAAATCAGCAATAGCTGTCGTAATGTTTTGTTTTCTTCAAAACAGCTGTTCATACCATCATGCATGATATAGTCAAACAAAACAGAATAAAACCATTTCAACTGATGAATGAAAATATTGAAAGGCTTCAAAGCTATGAGATGGGGACTCATGCTTACCATAAAATCTTATATACTCTTATCAACTCTCATACTAGGGAGACTATACGGTATTTACACATGTGAGTCTGGTTTATTTCGCTTCTGAACATGACTTTTTCAATCCATGTCTTTCTTTTGGAAAATGTTACTAATGCTTGAAGGATCATGGTCTTTCAAAATGTCTGATTTCACTTGAGCTTTCTTCAGAATTCTAGAGAACATTGGTTTTGGCTATTACTTTGTTACATTTAAAAGGAAAAAGCACATTTCTGAAATTGAGTTTTGTAAGCAAGTGAAGCCAGGTGCATTAAATTTTGTTATTGCTCCATGGTATCTTATGAAAATCTAGTAATGGCCTGTTTTCAGAGTCTGTCCTTGATGATATAAAATAAAATAATTACAGTGCACTGAATGCTGGATAAATGCTCAGCACCACGCTAAACACTGCGTGTATAACCTCCTCAACCCTTCTTTAATTTTCTAAATTGTAGTTCTCTGATGTGTAAAATGAGAGCAAAATAATGCTTATAGAATGATTTTTAACTTATGTAAGGTCATGTTGTTAATAAGTGGAAAAGTTGGGATTTGATTACAAATGTAGGAGCCCACACTGCTAACCATTATACCGTAGTATAGTGGTCAGTGTGCACTTCTGCATCTCAAGATTAGTCCCCATAACCCTAATTGGCTATGTTATGAAAGAGGCAAAGTTGTTTCCTCATAATCTTCCTTGCAATATTCATGAGACCTGTTTAGAAATAGTGTGAGCCATTCTCAAGTAAGATATGGCTTGTTTTATTAGTTTACTTTCATAGAAATGGTTTGAATCTATAGTTAGTAAAGTGCCTTTGCCTCCTGTGCAGCAGTTACTAAACTTTGAAGTTTTTTTAGTGTGCTCTACAAAGAAGAGCCCCCGTGTGTGCTTCACACATACCCAGAAAGCTGCTGTGTTCCCAGAGAGTCTTCCCCAAAATACTGACTTAGTGGTTGACCACAAGAATCACACATATTTCTGCATCATATTCCTCTCATAATCAATCTCAAGGACCATTCCAACTTATAATACATGACAATTTTAGGATGGGGAGGCAATTAACTTTGAATCTGCAAAGCTGGCTTTAAGTGCAAACATTGCCACTGAAACTGTGACTTCAGAGAACCTTTCCTTTCACGTGCAAGAGGATAGCATTTGTCCTTTGCCTTCACCTCATTTATTTTAAAGATGTAAATAGAAAAGTTTTCTACAAATAACAGATAAAGTGGCACTATTCTTGAAGGCAAAGAGTTTGCAGCCAAACAGATTTAGGTTTAAAGTTGGACGTTAACATTTACTTCCTGCGTGATTTTGAGCACATTGTTTACCTTCAGTGAGATTATTGTAAAATTAAATGAGATATCACCCCCTTGTAACACAACAAGCTCTATCAAATAGGTTTTCTGATTAGTATTTTGATATACATGTCCCTATCTCAGTGTAAGTAGATACAAAAGAAGAAAATATTGGAAAGTCCTGAATGAAGATATTAATAGATATTGTATAGAAGAATGACATGAATTTATGGTAATTTGAATATGACTTGTACTTGCAAAATATTAACAGAATACTAGGTTATTGGCAACAAACTGGAAAACTTCAACTTCAAAGCATTTTTAATTAAACTCCATTTTCTCCAAAGAGAAGAATCTCAATTTGCAGAGGTTGGAGCTCATTTTCTTGACCTTGTGTTGACACATAAACTTTTAAAATAATAATTGGCTAAAAACAAATACTTGATATGTGCTCACTTTTCTCTGGAATCTTTCAGAATGTTCTATTTCTCAAGTGTCCCAACATAGTTTACTAAAATCTTACAAAGATATAATTAATGTATATCATCATGTAGCATAGAATTATGACTATAAATATATGGAAAGCACGATTATCAGGCTATGAAAAAACTTGCTTGTTTTCTATTTCTCCTGACTCAACAGGTGAGTTGGGCGTAGTATACTTATTTTAAATGAATTTACTATGTTTGGGGCAAATTTCATTTTTTAAAGTCTAAAGAAAACTAGAGCGCTAAAATATTTTAGAGCTGAGTCAGCAGGACAGCAATTGGAATGTAAAAGCATTAAAACTAAAATTTAGATCTTTTTCTCTTGAAAAATCTTTAGTCCTCAAGTCTCTGAAAAATTATGTGTAGGATAGTAAAAGGTGATAATTTTTCATTTTGCTTTGTCTTTTCTTAGAATGACTACAAAAAGCTGTCAATGCAGTGCAAAGATTTTGTTGTTGGACTCCTTGATCTCTGCAGAAACACAGAGGAAGTCGAGGCCATTCTGAACGGGGACGTTGAGACGTGCCAGCCGGGTGATCAGGGCCGTCCAAACCTCAGCCGTTTAAAACTTGCCATTAAATATGAAGTAAAAAAAGTAAGGTCAGGCACGAAGCCCGTTTTCTTTATTTTAGTTCGTAATGGTCCTAAGGAAAGATAAACTCCTGTCATTTTCAAATTGAGCTGTGTTCTTCTAATTAGTTTCTATATATGACTCATAAGCAGAGCATCTAAATAAATCTTAAGCATGTAGTGAGGCATTTAACCTACACTACTGGTCAGTCTTCAAATCTGCACTTATTTATGCAGATCACACTGATCGCTGCCTTCTTTAAGTTATCCTATAACAATTACTTTGTGTATCCACATTATAAGGCATTCATCATGTGAGGAGAGCATCATTACGGTATTTCAGGCTCAACACTATCTCCTGTCACAAGGTCATTACATTTTAAGCGGGTTTTTATAATAAGGGTAACCCCAGGTTATATTAAATATTCAAACAGCGCTGACATGCTACCTCTCAATCTGTCATGTTTTTAATGGAGAGTAATTAGCCACTTACTAATGTTTCTCTCCACAAATTTGTATTTTGGACATGTTCATGTGTATCTTCTGCCCAAGTGAGCACTGGACACCTTCCTGCATCAACCAATAAGTATGCATCTCATCTTCTTCAGGGCTACAGCTCTGTATAACTAACCATTTCATCAGTTTACTATTTAAGGGTATTTATTATATTCTTTAGATTTGGGTTATTATAATTTTTGGTCTTTTGTATAATAGACATACAGCTTGCTTACTTGCATGAATTCTACCTGCAGGCAAAAATAACTAGATATGAAATTGCTATGGCAAGTTTTGATTTTGAAATTTGAAAGTATTTGCTAAGTTTCCCTCTGGAAAAAAGATGTACCAATTTACACATATCACTGGAACATAAGAAGGCATCTTTTATCCACACCGTGGGTGCTACTAAGCTTTACTTTTAGAGCAGACAAATATTAGATCTTGTTTTAGTTACCTTTGAAGTTAACCAGTCTTAAGACTCCTTTATATAACACATATTTTGTATAACACCTCAATGTTCTTATATAAATTTTTAGTTATTGCTTTTTATATACTCAATAAATTTATTTAGTTTTATATAAATAAGAATAGTTAATAAAATTTATTAAAAATTTTTAATAAATTTTAAAAACATGAAAAATTAAAAAGTGAAAATTAAAGTTACTTTAACTGAAGAAGTTTTGAGCACAAGAATAAAAGAAGCTATCAGTAAGAACAAAATGGGTCATCCAAAAACAGACCTCTATACAACTGGGAACTTAGGATAAAATAATTGAGGTATTTTAATTTATATAAGAAAGGTGTATAAAACTATTTTTAGAAAATGTATTTACCCATCTGGGACAGATAATCTTTACATCACTCTTTCTAGGTAAATGGATATAGATAGATGATAGATGATAGGTAGATGGATAGATAGATAGATGTCCTTGTATAAAACACTAGTGAATCTTTTTATGTTCAATTTCAAAATTGTATTTGCATGCTTGAAAGAAATTTCATTCATCATAAGAGAAAAGTTTGATAAATTAGAAACTTCAGATTTCTATAATCCTATTAGAACTTCTTGCTGTCTTGTTTGATGCTTGTTAATTAGATGTTTTATGTTTGTTTTTTTAATTCTAACTATATTTTCCATTGGAAAGCACAGAACTAAATATTGTAAAACATGAAAATAATCTATGCTGAACCTTTCTTTCATGAAGTTACTAAATGTTTTGGCACTACTTTGCTAGTTTGTAGCTCACCCAAACTGCCAACAGCAGCTTCTCTCCATATGGTATGAGAATCTCTCTGGTCTACGGCAACAGACGATGGCGGTCAAGTTTCTCGTGGTCCTTGGTGTAGCCATTGGACTGCCTTTCCTGGCTCTGATTTACTGGTGTGCTCCATGCAGCAAGGTATGTCTGTGAAGCCTGCAGATCTATTATCTACTTCAAGTGTGTCTAACCAGGAAAAAATGCTATTTCCAAAATGAGAATTCAAGCGAAGTATATAAGCTTAAATAATCTTTGTTTTTAATATTACAAAACACACAGTTGCTGTGGGAACATTAAAAAGTAACAGAAAGAAGAAAAACTTCACCTGTAGTGTCACTGCTATTAATATTTGATAGTAAACCTTAATTACTGTCTTAGTTTTTTTTAGACTTTTCTCTAGGCACATGTATGAATATGATTCTGTATTTATTTTTAATGAGGTCCTAGTATCACTGTGTTGATTTTGAAAATGACATCCTGAAAGATGCCCCTCTTTGAGCAATATTTGAAATAAGAATTTTGTCTTTTCTTTAGCTAATATGAGCAGGTAATTAAATAAAAGACCAAGCTATAAATTTTAATATGATGCCTATTTAGTGAAATATTTATATTTATATTAAAAACAAGGTACGGTAGAACCCAACAGCAAAACTGGCTTGTTTTTTGAGCTATCTTAATTTGTTCAGATTTTGGTGGAAACCTGCTCAGAAGGACTCTGTTTTGCATGAGTGTAACAGAACAAGTGTGAGGACTGTTGGCTGTCATGGCTTTCCTCGTGACAGCCCACTCTGCCCTCCAGGGTGTCCTTCCATCTTGCTGTTTCTTCTTTCGTTGGGCTCAGGCTCACTCCTCAGAGCCATTTTCTCTCTCATTCCTCACTTTCACTTTTTCAAATAAACTTTGTTACTTTTTTTATTTTTTTGCTCATTTCATTCAATTCTTTGTTCAGAAAAATCGTTTGAGGAATTCTGACCTATCTTTCTGTTATTGGGTCAGGAAATTAGTGTCCTTTATTGCTGACAGTCCTAGTCTTCATAATTTCTAAGTGACATGTCTCAATCTATTTGTGTTTGAGAGGCAGACTGAAATGTTTATAAGCTAGATGTCTTCTGGACCATCTATTTATGGGTCATATTGAAACATTAGCTGAACACTTGCTATTCCTAAATATTGGCAAATCTCATTTTCAGACATCAGTAACATGGGTGCAAGCACACCACCATTACCAACATACTGTACTCTTTCTGCTTAGTCTCGTAGTGGGTGTTTAACCTTTTAGGGACCTCTCAAGATGACTCATGCTAGAAAGTCAGTTCACAGCCTTTATACAAGGAGACCTCATGATCATCTCCAGCGATGATGACAGGAACTGTGCGAATCGGGCTTTTGTAATGAAAATGAAACTGATCATCATAGATTTTTTTCACCTGAAAATGTGTAACACTAAAAGTCAATGTCATATAAATCAAGTATAAATGAGGAACATAAATTTAAAAGAGCTATTAAAGTAACACAAATTTTATAGAAAATTATATTTTTCTTTTCATAGAAACTATACTGTGCAAAAAACCAAAAGAATTTTGAAATAGTCTTCATCTGAGCACACATCTACGTGTGTAGTCTGTTCTACTCATATTTTTTGAATCTTCAGAAATTTAAACCTGTTAAAAAGGAAAGAGGGTTTCTAAACTACCTAGTACCACTCTGTGGTCAGTTCAATTATAATCTCCTTTCTAAACTGAATAACTTCCCTTTCACGTATTCAGTGAGTTAAAATCACGCTCCCTTCTACAGCGTCTGGTGCTTTGACACAGGCTATTCATGGCATTCCTTAGCATCACACATTTCATAAATTTTGATTGAATCCTAATTAGCCCGATGTCTGTGCTATCCCTTATTCTCTGGTCATGTTTTTTTCTGTCGTCTGTTTCCCATCTTCATTTACGCACACTAAGGCAAATGATCAAATTAAATAGACACTGTCCAAAATGTTTTCTCATACTGAGAATCTGTTTGGCCAACGATTATTTATCCTCAGAAGCATGCTGATAAAATCCACAGTCTTTCCCATTAGCATTGGATGTAAACATTCTTTGCGAGTCAGAGGATTTTTTTGTAATAGGGGGACATAGCTCTACCTACATGGATGCTTTTACTGAAATGTATTTAAAACTTTTTAGAATTTCTACCCTATCTGTGAAAATTAGCCCAGATCCAATTTAAAACTTCACATATTCAATGAGTTCCTATTTTGCTTGAAGTTAGTTTTCCAGCTTTTTCTCTTCCTTTTCTTGAAATGTTTTTGTCCTTCTTTTTGTTCTTAGTCTATTATTATCACCCAAATATCATTTGTTGCATGCTTATTACAACAAAAATAGGTAATACTGGAAATTTACGTGGTTTTACTTTAGGCTAACATTAACATCTTTTATTTCTATGTTTACAGGATAGGTAAGTATTATATCATAGATAAATACCTAAAGACAGTATGAAATGTAATATTTAAAGGCAAGTATTATTTATGCTTATTATTAATAGCCTTCCAGGTCAGCCAGCATGGTGGGGCTTTGTAAACCCAGAGCTCTGAGAGGCTCTCAGGCAGAAGGATCCCAAGTTTGAGCTAAGTTTGTTTCAGAATAAAAATATTTTTTAAAGGACTGGAAATAATAATAATAAAATATTTTTTTAAAAAAGTTCAGTGTGAAGATCTGTGTCTAATCCCCAGTCCTGCAAAACAGCTACTACTAGTAATACTATTATTCTTTATTATTTTTATTATTATTATTATTATTGTTATTATTTTCCAGGCCACCATTTATTAAAGTTATTCAACAGTCTTCCTATTTATAATTGCTTTTATAAATTTGCTGCACTCCAACACCCAAGGGTCTGTACACTGACTACTCAGTTTAATAATGTCACTGCAGCTACATCCATACTTGAGGCCCACTAAGTTAGTTTGCTTTCAACAAAAAATGCTGATATGATGCTCTGCATTTTTTCATCAGTATAATATTTTAACAATTTATTCTTGACAGAAAAGTTAATATATTCAATTATTAATTAAAAACATCATCACATGTAGGTTAAGAATGTGACTGAAATTCATAACAACATAAAAATTATCCTATCACTAATTATACAAATTCACACTGCTATCTTAGGAGAACATTTAAATATGCAGATGTGTATTTTTATATGCATGTATGTATGTGTGTGGGGGTTTTTTTTTTGCAAAGCATACAAAACAGAGTTAAAGTTTTTATTTGATATGCACTGTGGCAGATGGGGAAGATAATGCGTGGACCATTCATGAAGTTTGTAGCACATGCAGCCTCCTTCACCATTTTCCTGGGACTTCTAGTCATGAATGCGGCTGACAGATTTGAAGGCACTAAACTCCTTCCTAATGAAACCAGCACAGATAATGCAAAACAGCTGTTCAGGATGAAAACATCCTGCTTCTCATGGATGGAGATGCTCATTATATCCTGGGTAATAGGTAAAGACTGATTTTCTGTCATTCCTTTTGCAGCCTTAGCAGTTGAACTGAATGATACTGATTCTTTTACACATCAGCTATACAAATGAATGCAGCATGATACAATGGCACTGAACACCATGATTTTCTTTGTGTTTTTAAAGCACACAGAGAAATTTGCCTGGGGTTCATTTATTGGCATCATAGTCTTCTCAGATGCCTTGTGCTTTTTGCATTTCCAAGAAAAACCCAGGAAGAAAAGTAACAGGATGCTATTAATCAAAATCTAGTAGTGATGAAAAATTGCCATTCATATTTTGGGAGAGCTGTGATTTTAAACTTGAAAACAATCACATGATGTTAGGTTGAGATTTAATGGAAAATGGAGCTAATATCCACTCACATTATTGAACATTGTCTGTCAGGAATTGTTCAAAGCATACTCTCTCTCCCTCTATATATATACATGGCATATATATCTCAGTTTTCTAATACAACACCTATTTTATAGAATTAATGAGATTAGCTAACGTGATTAGACCTTCCCAGTGGCAGATAAAAGAGGATTCAGTCTTAATTATTGAATTATTTATCATTAAAATCATTAAAATAATGCAAACAAAGAATGGTTCAAGTGAATATTATTCATTTTAAGTGGTTGACAGTGTGGTCAGATAACAGTTCAGAAAGGTCACAAAGTCTTTGAGGTAGACAAGGTGGTTTAAAGGAGGTGTGGTCCAGAGGGTGAGACCCAGTCGAGTTGGCCATGATGAGGTGGATCAGGCTGAAATTCAGGGAACGGGGGGAAAAGACTTGAAAGCTACTTGCAGGATAAAGTAATTTTTAAATACGAGAAAGGAGAGCATGCATTCTGCCTTGAATTAGTAAGTGGTTACTGTAATACTCCAGGAGGGAAAATGAAGAAAGAAGGCCATGCTTGGTACTGAGAGAATGAAATATTGATAATAAAGTGTTGCAATTGACTCTGAAAGTCCCATGGAACTTCCAGGTGGAAACATTCATTAACTAATAGGACTTCAGGGAAAGGGAAGTCCTTAACTAATGACTTTAGGGAAAAGTGTGAGCTATGGATAAAGTTGCAGAAATCCTCAATTCCAAGGTAGTACTTAAGCCCCTGACTATGCATGAAATTATCTAGAGTGTAAATATGTGTGGTGTAAAGAGAAGAAGGCTCAAGGAATCTTCATACAAAATCTTTGATTGTCCATAAACTTCCCCACCCCTGGTCCCCTGCCCAACTCTCCTCATTACCTGCAGAAGCATGTACAGCCAATGATGTGACTTCTTGGCTTCTTCATAGTGGAGCCTGATGGGATGACAAATTGAAATTAGGAAATATTATACAAATTACCATATGGCCATTTCACATTCAGGTGAGGTAATTCAATCAAACTCAGAGTTATTTAAAACTTCTGAATCATTCTGTTTTCTGTCTACATTTCAAAAAAATATAGATAGTGTCTTAAAAAGTGAATCACATCAACAGAGTAAAAATAAACTTCAGACTAAGAAAACTGAAATTTTAGTATTTCTCTAATTAATTGATGGAATTGGACAAATGTATTTCATCTCTTATTATCTGACGATATAAGAATCAACTATTAGAACATTGCCTTTATCTTATTAGTCTAACAGCCTATGTGCCATGATTTTGAAAAAATATGTTAGTATGTAAAATATATAATACACTATTTGGTATATACAAAATGTTCAATTAATTTCAAATAATCGTAATTAAGTTAAATTTTTCACTATGATTTTGTAAGTTTTTTTCCAAATGAATGTTTTCTATTGAATACATGAAGCAAGATATGGCTTTTTTAGTACAAGATAAAGCTCTGAAAAAATTAAATTTTATATAAAGGAATTAGAAATAAAAAATGTTCATTTCATTCTTTATCATAGCTCATTCTCATATTGATATTTATTATAAAGTGTAGATTTTTGTTTCTTAGAAATCTAAGTCAAAAATATAAATTAATCTTTAATTTTTATGAATAATAATTATTTTCCTTGGAATTATTGTCCTGCTCATATTTGTATTTTACTTCAGAAATATTGTACAGCATTTATTTAAACAATGAATAACTCAAAAGAGGCAGCTATGCTTTTATAACATATGGTAAATTTCTGGTTTAGTTTTTGACACTGGTATTTTTCTTTTGCTTTTTGCTTTATTTTCATTCTTAAAGGAAAGTTATAAAATCTTTTGAAAATAGTAATAAAAAGTAAACCATTTAGTCAGAGGCTGGGTGTGTTATATTGTTTGAGGGAAAAGACTCATGGAAAACAAATTCATCTAATTTTCAGTGAATGAAAAGTTGAAAAGCTAAAGAACAGAAGTTCTATTTCAGGAGACTAGGCCATGGCAGATCAGTGGAGTTCAAATCAATGAGACCAGTTACAATAGGAACACAGGGCACAAGACGTGGTCCGTGACACTTCACACACAAAGGTCCTGGGAGTACTTGCAAGTAAGGCCTGTGTGAGTGGTTAAGGAAGCAAACAGAAATGACTCTTCAACAGCATCGTAGTCAGGGTTCTAATTGTCACACTAGTCAGACCACATGGACAAGCCTTTGCTCGGCTCCACATGCAGCCAATTGGCAAGCAAGGGCACTATCCTAAGACAGCGACCCTGAGAGTGAGTGGCCTGTCCATCGCAGAAACTCACCCTGGAGGGCGAGGAGAAGGGTGGGATCCAAGTATTGTGGGTGTTGAAGCTGATTTATTTGGAGAGCCTCACTTGCAGAGGTATCATTTAGAAAAAAAGGAGACAAAATTAATCTAGAAGTGAGGGCAAGTAAGGCGTCTTGAAGTCTAAGCGTCGTTAGCTTCACAACCAACCTGCTTCTGTTGGAGAGAAACAGATTTAATGAGCACACAAGTGGGCTGTTTTTAAAGAAATTTAAAGGCAGAGGGAGCTGACTCATTGTCCATTGCTTTGGAGGGGAGAAACAGAACCAGGGGGTTCACTTTGAAGGGATGTCCCTGACAGCTTGGTGATGGCAAAGTCAGCCTTCAGAACGAGCCAGTCCCACATCTCCAGATATATTTGGATAGAGCCTTGATCCCATGGAGAACTCCCCTGCTTTGGAGAGAAGCTGGACTAGGTGGAGGATTTTAAATTGTGTTAGCAGTTCCCTGGGGTTCTCAGGGGAAATAACATAGGTCCTCTTCCTTTAGGCAGGATGGTTCGGGGTATTTGCTTTAGTTTGTAAGCTTTATAAGTTGCAATTGTACCAAGAATTCTTCTTCTTAAAGAGAGGAAAGAACAAGATGGAGAAGAGGGAGGAAGAAAGGAGGCTTTGAAAATGACTAAAACACGTAACTTTAGATGTCCCTTAGTCCCTGTGCTTGTTACTGTTCTCATCTCCTGTTGAGCCAGGCAGGAACCCAGGGACACAAAAAGAAGGCTGCCCACAGTTTTTCCATTTGTCCTTATAGCTTCAGTGTGAATGTTTGGGTGTCGAGCGCACAAGAAGCATTTTCTGCTACACACTGATTTACTGGAATATCTGTGAATTCAGTCATAGCCCCCATTCAACTTAAGCAGCTCAAAACAAGCAAAAGAAGAAATGGTCTTTTCTTAAGACCACTTCCTGCGTGCACTACATATTGGTTTGAAAAAGTACAGGATATACTCTTGGAGAGCGGAGACCGTGGCATGTTCTTAATTCCTGCAGTGCTCCACAGCAATTTAATTGGCAGTTGCTGTGAAAGGCCTTGAGAACAATATGAGGTTTGGGGCCAACTGATTGCTGAGAGCAAGGAGAGAACACTAATTTTAGTGACAGTCTTCTTGACGGAAGTAGGTTTTGACTGGTTGTTGGAGTTCAAATTGTATTTCTTCTAACTGCTCTAGGGAGAGACAGGCTATGAGCAGGGTATGGTAAATGACTCCTTTTTAAACAAAAAATATTCTTCAATTTAATAAAGAAAATAGGTGCCAATGAGGGCAAATTTGAAATATTAAGTACTCAGTAGATATGTTTCATACACTGAAAAAGAATTCCAGTCACTGTGCTGGGCATTGTACATGTATTACCTTACTTAACTTCTTTGAAAATCCTGTAAAGTAGAAAGAAACTAATATCATCCTTGTTTTGAAAACTGAATTTTAGAAAATTTAACCAACTTCCCAAAGACTTCACAGCCAGAAAGTAGAGGGAAGAGGCCTCAAATATTTCGTGACCTGGTCTAAAAACCAGGTCATAGCATAGAATACTCCTAAATATTGTACTAAATTTGTACTAAATTGTACTAAATATTGTACTAAAATTTTGAAATAATATAAAATATTAGGAATAATACTGAAAAATTATGAATAATACCACAAAATTTAACTATTATCAGTACCACCATTCTAATTAATTACTATAATTCTGTCTGGTCTTTCACTATGCTAGTTTTGCATGTGAATTTATAGAATGCGTGACATCTTAAAAACTTTTTAAATTTAAATTTACTGCATATAGATCTTTTCAATGTGTGACCAAGTTCACCAAGAAGCTGACACAATAATTACACAACAGTGGAATTAAAAGAAACAGGAAGTTTACTACAGAAAATTTCTTGTGAGAGAAAACAGGAGAATGCGGAGGAGCTTTGTGAGAATGGTGATATGGGGTGCAAGTCAGACCCTGAGGTTCAGAGAGAGGGAGGCGTCTTAGTTAGAGGCAGCCTGGCTCCCCACACAGACTGAGAAAAGTTTGATGTAGACATCAAAACATCCCTGAGCCAAAGACAGCTATTACAGAAGTCTGTATGTCCCTAGAAGGGGCACCTTATCCTTGGCCTTGGACGAAAGTGACAATGATTTTTAGAAGACAGTAGCTGAGACTCACAGTGTACTTGGTGGTCAGAGAGATAACTTCTCATGGCTGCTATTAGTACAACATCATCCCAAATGTCTGCATTTGGTCCGTCTGTGGAAGTCCCACAGGTCCTGCTGTTTTGCGTGTGTGGATGTGTTTATGGTTTAGTTGTTAAAATGAACATATTTTAATTTTTATTTTATTAGTGTTTGTAATACATGCTGTTTACATTCATCCTGGGGAGTGCAGAGCTGTATTTAGTGTATCGATTATTTTTATTCCCCTTCCTTTTTGTACTCACCTCCTTCCCCCTACCTCTAGGTCTCCCTTCCCCCTACCTCTAGGTCTCCCTTCCCCCTACCTCTAGGTCTCCCTTCCCCCTACCTCTAGGTCTCCCTTCCCCCCACCTCTAGGTCTCCCTTCCCCCCACCTCTAGGTCTCCCTTCCCCCTACCTCTAGGTCTCCCTTCCCCCCACCTCTAGGTCTCCCTTCCCCATTTTCATCACTGTTTTTTTAGTTCACGTTCATGATGTGTAATGATTGCATTCACTGTGTGTAGTTTGTACATGTACCTGATGCAGGAATAGTAGATCAACAGAACAGCTTGCTTTGAGGCTCCTGACAGTTGTCAGACTGCCTTCAGACAATGCACTGACCTTGATGGACTGTGGGATTTGTGGGGAGGTGGGAATTATAGCTGAGCAGGAAAGTTAGGGCCAAATTTTGACTGTCAGGATGAGATGTTTCAAAGTTTTCTGTTTCATGGAAGAGCTGAGGCTAGAATGAAACAGAGTTGATATTTTAACTCTTTTCTGACGCAGGCATGATATGGGCTGAATGTAAAGAAATTTGGGCGCAGGGCCCTAAAGAATACCTGTTTGAGCTGTGGAACATGCTTGACTTTGGCATGTTGGCGATCTTCGCAGCATCGTTCATTGCGAGATTCATGGCGTTTTGGCATGCATCTAAAGCTCAGAGCATTATCGATGCAAATGATACTCTGAAAGACTTGACAAAAGTCACCCTGGGAGAGGATGTGAAATACTACAATTTGGGTGAGTTTACATTACACAGTTCAAATACATTTATACAAACACAGAATTTTCTTATGAAAGATTTGTGCATAGTAGTTTAGTTATGGCCCAATTCTCACAGAATTTTTACATTTCCAATGATTTTCTTTGAAGAATGAGCATCTTGTATGAAGAAGCGTGTTTTTTTGCTTCTTACTTTGATTTATCTGCTGGCCAGAAACCTCTCTTAATCATGAGAAGCATCTTTCTCTTGGATCAACTGTCTAACTATGAAGCTCCATGGAGAATGGCTGTCTTATAGCTTAGGTTTACCTGTTTTTCTCTTGTCCATTAAAATAGTTCACATTTCAATCATTTCGATGCAATAGAATATCATTTGATTTTTACAAAAGAATGACATATATGATTATGACGACATGGAAGAACCTGTAGGACATTCTGCTGCATGAATCAAGACAGGCATAGGAAAGCTACGTGACGCAGAGCAGTGGTAGTCGCCGTAGGTCGGCAGGCTGAAGGGAGACGTGGGTCGGGGTATAAGGTTTCACTTAGACAGGAGTAAGCTCTGCGTTTCTGTTGGACAACATGGTGACTGTGATTAATCATAATGGATCACATACTTGAAAACTGCCAAGAGTTTAGATTCTGAGTGTTCTCACCATACCCAAAAACATGTATGTGCGGCCATGGCTACATTAATGAGCTTATCTCAGTCATTGTGAAATATCAGATTTTATTCCACAAATATGTACAAGTTTTAAAAGTCCATATTAGAGCACTGCTTCCATATAAGACATTAGAAAGCAAAGGGAATCTTTGAGGTTTCCAAAAGGACTTCTACTATACAAACACTATTTGCCATCCAGGCTTTGAGCTAGTTGAGAAACAAACAAACAAAAAAAAAAATCTGGAAGGAAGACCTTCACCTCTACTTCTGAAATCAGGGTGACTAACATAGATCTGGGTTTATTAGCCAATGGGATAAGTAATGTTGTATCTCAGAATTATGGAGACTTATGCTCCAATTTCCTAAGAGCAGTCCTGCCCACAAGAAGGGCCTGGGAGTTAGTGCCCAAATCCATGAGAAGGATCTATGGAGTCTCAAAGAGGAAGAGGCTAGTTTTGAAGCAAGTATACCCAGTTATTCATCTCAGTTTAGTAACTCGGTGAGTCTTCTGCCTCTCTCACCTCCCCAAAGGGACTAAGGAATAAATATGTTCAGGCATTTGCTTAAAGAAAGTCCCTCCAAGCTGAGTGTGGCAGCACACTCTGCAATTCCCGTACTTGGGAGGCTGAGGCAAGAGAACTGTCATAAGTTTGAGGCCAGCCTCTACTATATAGCGAGACTCCGCTTCAAAAAGCAAAACAAAACAGAAAGAAAAATATCTCCAGTAGAAACTTGGTTTGGAGTAAATACAATCCCTGTGAATATCTCAAACTTTCTGATGAGAAACCAGTTTACATTCAACTGATATCTCTGTAGCTATTATTTATTAGTACACGTTTGCAGTACGTCACTTACATTCCTAACACAGCTTCTTTTTCGCATCCACCTCCCTTCCTCTGCCTCTACAGTCAATTTTCCCAGGTTCATTCTTGTTGTTATTCTTAGTATTAGCTCATGTTTATGACATGTAATGTTTATGCCCATTGTGGGTTGGTATCTGTATGATACCAGAGTTTCATACTTCTTCCCCTCCCTCCTTTCCTCATCTTTGGTCTCTTGGGCATATGCCTTCACATCTGCCAGAGATCTTTGTTTCCTTCTATCCATCTTTTATTATTTGCACTCTGCCTTACTCAAATGAGAGACACCTCATTATTCAATTTTAGTACTTATCTAAATATTTTCTTTAAATAGTTTTTAAATACCGAGAACTTTTTAAAGTCAAGGATACTTATTGATAATAGGACTAGTCTTTGAAGTACTATAAAAAGGAAAGTGCATTTGTTGTCATTGGATTTATTGATGCTCATCATTCTTTCTGCACTAAAACTGAATTAAAACATGCAGTTATATTTTTTCCTTTCCTAATTCTACTGAGCAAGTAAACAACTACACATTTATAATTATTTATAATCACTCTTACATGTTGTTTTGCCTTTTCTTTATAAAGTTTTCTTAATTGGGGTTTTGATGAGCTACTATAATAATGCCAGAAAAATTTACAAGTGAATTATTGCAACATTTTTGTGCTAAAATAGACTCATTTGAGTGACTGATAGAAATTACTTCAATAAATATAAGTAACTACAAATACTCCAAAAGCCCCATATTACATTACAGTATAATTATAGGTTAAGTTTAAACAATAAATGCTGTAATTTATTAAGTGCAAGAGATTTTCTAAACACTGAATATGTATGAATTCTAATTCTCACAAATGAGAAAGATGGGAATTGTATTATTTCATTTTTAAAGATAGGGAAATAAAACTAACAGAAGTAATTTGCACAAGTTATTTCAGTTGCGTTATTTCAGTTCAGGGAGGGGAAAGAAGTATGAAAATCGGCCACGTACAGATACCAATCCACAATAGCTATCAATATTGATCAATAGCTATGATCCTATATCTATATGAATAGATATATCAATAGCTATCAATATATAGTAGTTGGTGAAATAATCTACTGAAAGTTTTGTAGCTCATAGTTTATAATGTGAATTTTTAATATTATGCTATACCTTTATGGCAGATGGCTACAAACTGGAAAGGTAATCTCAATAAATGCATAAGCATTCATAAATTCAAATACCGCTGACACTAAAAAAGGACTTTAGATTTAACTCCCATTTACAAACTGAATTTCCAATGTATTATACACATTTTTATTAGAAAATAAGTTACCTAATTAAAAACTTCCATAAACTTACCATAATACTTGTCTTTGATTTTTTTCCTAGCCAGGATAAAGTGGGACCCTTCTGATCCTCAAATTATCTCCGAAGGTCTTTATGCAATTGCTGTAGTTTTAAGTTTCTCCAGAATAGCTTATATTTTGCCAGCAAATGAAAGCTTTGGACCTCTGCAGATATCACTTGGAAGAACAGTAAAAGATATCTTCAAGTTCATGGTCATATTCATCATGGTGTTTGTGGCCTTCATGATTGGAATGTTCAACCTCTACTCCTACTACATTGGTGCAAAACAAAACGAAGCCTTCACAACGTATGTGATCTCAGACGTTTTGACAATGGAGATTTCAGATTAAACAAATCTGCAACAAATCAGTGAACAGTGTTCACATAAGTTCATGCTTTGGTAAAGACTTCCTCTCTAGTTCCTTTTCAGGATTTTAAAGTGAGTTGGGAAAACTCCAAAGCATAGGAACTTTCTTAATATTAAATAACAATAGCAAATATTTTAAGAGCTAGATAATTCATAGTACCTTTCATGCATACCTTTATTATCTACATTTTATCAAAGGAGGAAGCAGAAATTCACAAAGTTAAATAATTTGGCAAATCTTCCATGGCTACTGGTTTGTGCAAAAGCCAGGATATAATCTGTCGTTTACTGGTGAGCATCTGCTGCGCTAAAATCCATGCCTTTCTTTGTTAGGGACTCCTGGAGCGCTGAGCGAATGCTTTCCTATTTCAATTTATCAGAATTTATTACTGAAAAGGTTCGAGCTATCAACAACGACGAGAATATTGACTTAATGTTCACCACAGACACATGCGTATTTAATAAATTGTGCTTGGAGTAAATTACTCAGATGTTAGATCTTCAGTATTAAGAGTAGCATTAACTGAAGCATAATCTGCTGTTTTCTTTGTTCTTTGTAACAAAGTGCTGTTTTTCTGAGAAATGAAACAACCCGGATTAAGCAGATAGGTTTAGCTCTGGTCAATAATTATGCCCAAAGCATTGCAATTCTTATCTAAGGCATGTCAGTGATTTGGGTAACATTGTCTATTTTATGTTGTCATTTTCACCCTTAAAATACATAGTTAGTTTTTTCTGTTTAAATACGAGAAGATGTACAGATGAGCAGAAAATGTAAAAGTATTTCCACAGATTGTATTTTTTATTAAGTAATAAATTCAGTATTTCTGTTGCCAAAGCCATGGGTTATTTAAGTGTTAGTACCTGTGGTTATGAAGTTATGTTACAGCATTTATCTAGTGTTTATTCCAGGCCAGATACTGAGCCAAGTACTTCACAGGCACAATATCTGTTATCCTTGAAACAGTACTAAAGGTAAGTGTTACTATAACCATTTTATAGAAAAGAAAACGCAGGTTCAGACAGGTAAAGAATTTTGTCATCAACACTTAGTGATGTGCAGAGATGCTAAGTCAAATCAGCTTTTACTATGGTACTATTTTTATGTATTTAAACACTTTCTTATTTCTTTTATTTTTCCCTAGAGTTGAGGAGAGCTTTAAGACACTGTTCTGGGCCATTTTTGGACTTTCTGAAGTGAAATCAGTGGTCATCAACTATAATCATAAATTCATTGAAAACATTGGCTATGTTCTTTATGGAGTCTACAACGTTACAATGGTCATTGTTTTGTTAAATATGTTAATTGCAATGATCAACAGTTCATTCCAAGAGATCGAGGTATAATTGCTATCCATTTTTATAGTCTGGGCTTGTATGTTGTAACTATTCCAGGCAGAGGTGAACAATGGAATGAATTTGGACTGCCATCTCTCCTTTGTTCTTTCCTTCCTTTATATATGTACTTCCTTGACCAATAATCCGAAAACTTTAATTGTTTGCTTTAAACACAAATGGAGAATATGGGACACTAAAGGCATAAGGAGCACAAATGTTTGATTAAGTATTGTTTAAAAGTCTTCTAAAACATAATGCTTACAAATAACTCTAAGTCCAAATCTTGACTAAGCAATGTTCAAAACTGACCATTTCTGTAGTAGAGAGTGATAAGTTTTTATTGTACAAATCTTAGTCTATATTTGAGTGAATGAGTGATGGTATTACAGAACAAAAAAATAATAATTATTTTTGCAATGTTGTTTAGGAATGTAGGAAAGTACATTAATATTTTAAGTACATATATTAAACAAGCAGCAAGTTTTAAGATCTGTTTAGTTTAGTAACCCTGGTATAAATGTAAGCAGTTGTGGGAAAGAGTGGGTGAACAGAACCTTGAAGACACCTTAGTGCAGCCCTAGGCATCTGCGAAAGTTTGCAGGCATTGTTACCTGCGCCCAGCCAGAGTGTTAGGGGCGTCTCACTAACTCTCCTTATGCATTTACTTGCTGAATGGTCATGTGTTTTCTGCAGGGTGATGCTGATGTGGAATGGAAATTTGCACGGGCCAAACTCTGGTTTTCTTACTTCGAGGAGGGGAGAACACTTCCTGTTCCCTTCAACCTGGTACCAAGCCCCAAGTCCCTGTTGTATCTTTTACTGAAATTTAAAAAATGGGTTTCTGAGCTGTTCCAGGGTCATAAAAAAGGTTTCCAAGAGGATGCAGAGATGAATAAGGTAATTTAGTTTGATCATTTATCACTGTCTTCTTAAATATTGTGATCAGTGTAGTGCCTGTCACCAGGCTGGCTGAGAGGTCTTGGAGGCTGAGGTTAGGCACCTACCAGACCACCCTTTTGTAGAGTAAGTTTGCAGGTTTGCTAACTCCCTGGATGGAGGAAAAGAATTCTCAGGACCTGTCAGTAAGAAGCACAGGAAGGACTCATTAAGCAGAGATTTTAGGAGGTTCTCAAGAGTGAAGCACAGGAGTTGACAGAAACAAACACATTAGAGCTAGAGCTGGGATAGTTGCGAGGTCCTCAGGGCGCTTTCCTGGTGGGTGATCTAGGATGTGTATTGTGACCGTCTGTCAGGCACGGTATCTGGCAGACGACTTGGAGTGTAGGACATTTGCATGTGTTTGAAGTTGGCATATTTTGTTCACTAGTACTGCTGCTTCCTTGAGGATGGATGAAGCCCAATTCACAGGTACAAATGACAGATCTAGAACCTTCTTTACAGGCTTATTGTGTCTTTAAGACCTTTAGGAACTTTTGGAGTGGGTTTTCTGAAAAGGCTGAGTAACTTTGGTGTCTTGAAGCTGAAGTTTTTTACGTGCAACTTTATTCAATTCAATTTCCTTATCTCCTTTTTGCCTGGTTTTATTTGTAATATTCTACCTCACACTGAGTCACTACTTTTAAAAGGAAGTGGTCTCTTAAAACATGTCCACTGTCCTCAAATACAGTGACATAATACAATGTGGTCCTTTAACTTGTGCCCATGAATACATTGGGCATTTTCTCCTTAATAAAGTATGAGAAAAATTTGTGAAACTGAAATTATGCTTTACATTATCTGAGTATGTACTAAAAAGCAAAGCTATTTGTTTTTGCTCTTGTGGCTACAGGTTCCTCATTTCACCATCAATTTATAGAGCTAGGTAAAATATCAGTCATGTTTATGGCTGGTGGGAAGCTGGCCAACTGTTTCCACACTGCAAAACTCAGAAGCCAACTATCCACATGTATCTTGAGGTTAAAAAAGGCTAAGAATATTAATTGTAAAAAGTAATAACCATGAGAAAATGCAAGCTAGAAACCATGATAGAGCAGTGGTACTGAAGATGCTTGCAGCATGGTCAGATTGGTTTAGAGCACATGTGGACTGTTGTGTATAACTGAGGATTGGAGGCAGCTGGTTTCCCTGTTTGAGGGTTTCTGCTGGGCACAGACACTACACCCCGGAGGAAAACTGAGGCTCTAGCTGCGTCCAGCTTAGGGTGGCAACAGGCTTGGATGTATATCACATGTTGTGGGACGGAGGAGCTAGCCATTGCTTCTGAAAAGGAAGATTGAAAGAGAACAGTAACATCTTTAAAATAGTCACTTTATGGGAAGCCCAAAAGTATAATAAAGAGCAAAATAAAAGATAGATAATATGAAGTAGGGGGACTGCTCTTTTGCAAATGGGAGAGGGATCAAGAGATGGAGGAGTGGGGAGGGAAGGAAAGGGAAAGGAATTTTTTAAAAAAGAATTAAAATATGCTAGATACATGTACCAACCCCCCACAAGAAATGTAATCATTATATACTATAAACATGTACTAATAAAAAGTAAAAGTAAAATAAACTAAAAGAATAAAATTTTGGTTTTGGTTTCCAGTTTTGGTTAGGGAATGCACTTATTTTTTGTTCCTTCAAAAATAGGAAAAGTATCAATGAGTAAAATTTATAAATAGTTCAGTTTTAGGTTTTGGTAGGAACAAACTTGCAACTGTCTGTATAATTGTCTGTAGATGTAATGAATTCGCTTTAACTAGGTAATCCATAAATGCTGGATGACTGATATTAGAAATTTATAGATGATCCTCTTTCCTATACTGAGTGGGCAGTTGAACCAAATGTTTACAAATTAATCTTGCAGTAATAAGATTCTATCATTGAATAAAGGGGAAATATGTCCCGATTACTCCTGTGTTTGACACAGTGTTTGGGGTTCTCAAGAAAGTACCAAGCTCTCTGACTTCTAGCTTCCTTAACTTGGCATAGGAATAAAATTATACCTACATAATGAAGATCACATCAAATAAATACGTAAAAGTGTGTTGAGAATTCTATAGCCCTATTTATAATGGTTGTTATTAATATAATTGTTTTTGTAGGAATGTAAAAAAAAACATGCCATGTATGGCATTCTTCCAGATATATGACTCACAGGAGTCAATGGGTTAACTGGGAAAAAATTCTCTTACTTAATGTAGTTTGATGTGCAGTTTTTAGGTCTGATTTGAATTGCAACCTGAAAGAATTCAGTATCCAAAGGAAATGCCCAAGGGTACTTGCCAAAGGGAAGACCCTAATAAAAATGTTTCTGTCATTAAAACCTGTGGGGGAATTAGACCAGATGGCTTTTAAAATATGGAATGATAAGTGAAAAGATTGCTATGTGATTGTATTCATCTTATTGTCTATCTTCAAAAGAGAAATGAAGAAAAGAAATTTGGAATTTTGGGAAGCCACGAAGACCTTTCAAAATTATCAGTTGACAGAAAACAGGTAAGATTGCGTTTGAAAATAAAAGTCATGCATATGATCAGGGAGATCTCAGAAGAGGGATCAATGTTCGGAAGCAATTAGAAAGTTAACAACTTCCGGGGCCGGGGATTTAGCTCAGTGGCTTAAGCGCCTGCCTGGCAAGCGCGAGGTCGTGAGTTTGATCCCCGGTACCAAAAAAAAAAAAAAAAAGAAAGTTAACAACTTCCAAAGAATCTGTTACTGACAGTAGAAATAAGCCTACGTCCAATTAGCAAAAGAGAATTACGTGTGTATGTAAGACAGATGTTAAGCACTTATTGGTGATGAGATATAGGACTAGTGTTATGAGGAAGGAAAAAATAAGAGAGGAATCCTTCAGGGACCTGAAGGTGGATACGACGAACAACACTGAAGCTTGGGTAAAGAGTGCACGCAAGCAAAGGTCAGTACTTCCTTATTTGTCAGTAATAGAACTGTTGAAAGAGGCACTGTGGGAATTTTAATGGTCAGCACAGTTCACAATAAACATCGTGTCCTAGAGATTGATTAGTCAGCTAATTTGGAGAAGCAAAATCCTCAATGGTGAGAGCGTTGCTTCCTTTTTGTTGCGCATGCCCAGTAGGTGTACTCTAACCGCTAAAGGGAAATTAGAAACGAATGAATTAGGAGAAGCCCAATGCATTAGATAAGAACTGTGTTTGGTTGCATATAATTAAAGACCCAGACCACACCGGTTCAAACAAGACACTTGTAGTTTTAGCCCTCTCATTTAACTCCCCAGTTAGTTACTGGGAGACTGTCATTAGGAGTGGTTGTCGGTGCTTCTCTTGGATTTTTTTGTCCTAGTCAGACGCCTTTGTGCTGTCAGGACTCGGAGAAAGAATAAGGACAAGTGGGGCACTCTAGCTGGCTCTGCTGCCATCCTGATAAACACCTCCCGGCAGTTTCTACGGCTAAACAGCAGCAGCTGGAACTGCACCATGCCACTGGGCTGAGAATAAAACAGCCAGAAGGCAACACGAAAATAATCTCTGGTTTTCTAAAACAATCATCATTCCAGGGTGTGGAAAATTGGAAGAATCTTGCTATTTAGAGAAGTTTTCTTTGGGTTGCCTATGAGATATGGTTAAATCCAGAGTGCATTTAAAATTAGCACAGGTACGGAAGATTTATGAAATGGCGAACAGTACATACAATAAAGCTGCAGCACCCGGTTTACTAAAAGGGAAGAGTGCTGCATAGTGGTTAGGAAGGCAGTGCAGAGATTCAACAAACAACAGCCCTCAGGACACATTTGGTCATCAGCCTGTTTTTGACCAGATTGCAAGTTAAAGAATTTTTTGTGCTTTTTTTCTTTTCTTTCTGGGATGTGTATTTTGTTTGTGTTTGCATTTAAAAGGGTTATGGAAAAATAAGAAAGAAAATATAACAGATTGCATGTGAACAGTGAAGCCTAAAATATTTCCTACATGGCTCTTTACAGAAAAAAAAAAGTTGGTGTTATGACGATGGTTATCATGAGGAGAACACATGAGTAACACAGACAATTAAGCTCAAATATTTTATCAGTGATTTATATCATTATAATGCACCTATATGTGTGTTCTACTTAAAATGCTGCCCGATTAAGGTTATCAGTCATTTGTGGGATGCAGGCAGTAATCATATTAGCAGCCAAGGATTGTTTATAATATTAAACTGTTAATACCTATAATGTTCTCTCAACACCAAGGCCAGGAAAATCAAATATAACAACACAGTTTGAAAATGCTGTGAAGACACAGATACAAGATCTAAAATAGGCCTAAAAGTCCTAGGAAAAGACCACAGAAAGAAAATGAAGAGTCAAATTAAAACATGTAAATGTTTGAACCTGAAAAACTAATATGAAATAAATGAATTCGTGAGTGGAATAAACAGGAACAGTAATGGAAAATTGTAATTTCACAGTGATTTTGGAAGCCAGAATACATTAATTGCAAAATAGATAATTAGTATTTTGAGGATAGGTATCACAAACACACACACACACACACACACACACACACACACATACACATTGATTTTCCCATTACTTTCCAGCTATAGACTTGGATGAATTTTATGGCCTTTTCAGACCTGGATTTCTTCACTTGTACTTAATACAGTCTCAAAGAATATTTAAAGTAAATGGAAAAGAAACTTAGCAAAGCACATAGTGGGAAGTGTATTTTTCTCCTTACATGTCAGTATCTTTCTCTCTTTCCACTTCTTTAGTGGAATCATATTGGCCATAGTATGTTAGCCAATCCCCAGATTAAGAAGAGACAAGCTAATTGATGAAAGTGTGACCCTCTTGATATTCGTGTCTTATTTAACTCTGATTCTTAGTATTTCCATATTGTTGACCAAGTGTCTGTGAAAATAAGGTATATGTGAGTGCATAGGAAATATGGATAGATAGAAGGACGAAGGAAAAAACGTTAGCAGGTAAGATCTCCAAAAAGATATTCAACTCAAAAAATGTATACTCTAATTGATCCCTTTAATCATTTATGTTATTTATGAGTTAAATTAGTTGCATATATTATATGAGAAAACTGAGCATGGCAAAATGCCATAACAATTTTTTTAAAACTGTCTTTAGATAGTAGATATATTTGCAATTGCATCCTTTTTTGACATATCGCTTGTTCCAAATTGCTTGTTACAGGTGTGGCAAGCAATATAATTAATAATAATTTTAGAAATATAAACCTTGTGAATGAGACATCTTACAAGCTTAACTTCATTCATATGTTTAAATGTTGTGATACAGAAAGTAAAAAGAAAATGTAGAATTTTTGGTATTGTATTCTTAGTCTTTAGTCCTTATACCCATGAGAGTTGTTATAATTGACAATATGGCCACGATTTTTTCTTATAGATAAGAGATTATGAGTATTAGTCTTATTCATGATAGCCTAGGTAACTAGGAAGTTGATGGATGCAGACAACTGATTTTTTAAGATTTATTGCAGAAAAATATACTTAGTTAATATCTAGCACTTTAACTTTTTTCATGTATAATTCAGTATTGTTAAAATCATTTGCAGTGATGAAATGGATCCTTAATTTAACAACAAGAAACTATTTTTGCCTTTGCTCCATTCATGATCCACAAAATGTCTAAGGGAAAAATAAATTCCATAATTTTGCAGAAGGCATTTCAACTGACTATATTATACATTGGCTACCTGTAATATGTCGGCAATATATAATATTACATATAACCAATTCATATAACATGAAATTCAGTCTGTTTGGCAAACTTTTGCTGTTCACTGTGTTTCCTACTGAAACTACATTTTGGAAATTGATGTGCTAAGAGTGTGAAGATTTTCACTTTGAAGATTGGGTTATTGTGTCATCTCTGCACCTTCAGTAATTCATTTAACTTCTTGGAACTTCAGTTTTTTTATCTGAAAAACAGTTGATTGAATTGTACAGTCTACCACACAAAATTGTTAAGAAGATGTAATTGGTACTTTCAATTATGAATACTATACACGTGTAATAAGCTACTTTTATAAAGAAGTGATTCTTTAGTCGGTTACAAATAACACAAAGTTTTGCAAATGTAGATCAGTGCAATTTATACAATATAATTTTAAAGTAAGAAACTATGCTGAAAATATTTTGGATTCATGATAACAAATCATGAGACAAATATGAGGCAAACTCAAAGATCAAAGTGCCTTCTTGATAGAAACTACAGTATCTATAAAAATCAAATAATTTTATATTCCTTTTAGTTTCTCCTAAAGCTTTAAAAATTAAAATTTGTGTTAATCATTGAAAAATGCGAATCTTTTAAATGAGTCTTGGATGACTCTATACTTACAAGTACTGCATATTTTAATCCTAGGTGAAAATAAACTCTGGGAACTGTAATGAGCTGTGATATCTGACATGATTCCGATGACAGCTTAACAGTCTAAAGACCCTTTTGTGTAGTCATACATGGTGGGAGTGTAGGGATGCATTGTTCATATCTTCCTTAAAGACTCTACTGCTTTTAGTTCTTTTAGTTCCCAGCTTCTGGACCTCTGGGATCCCCGAAGTTTTCTTGCCAAGGCTATGTATGCTCTCTACGTCCTGGACACTTTGCAGACAGCACTCCTCTCTGTGCTGTCTTTGCTCTATAGCTCCTCACTGGGCCGACTGATTTCTCAGATCATTTCCTGCCTTCCCTCTTTTACATGGGAGCTGGGTCACAGCCTGGGGCTCTCTGCCTTTCCCTGCTCACAGTCCCCCTTGTCTTTCGTGAGTGTAAATCTGAACACACTTCACCCTTAGTCTTAGTATGTGATACCTGGAAGTGCAGATCAACAGGTGTCTATTTCCCCTTGCCATGGGACCTTGTGATCAACAAAACTTCAGATGTTGTTTCCTAAAGCTTGGCTACACTTGATATATTAACTCTGTTCCAGACAGAAAAAAATGCTTTTAAAAGCAACCATATATATTTCAAACATGTTTGCCAGTGGCGCTGAGATCAGCTCCCTCTAGAACATTTTGGCCCTGACTTGTACTGAGAAAAGTTCTCACGGTCATTGTTCCTTACAGAATTCACATGGCTTTTGCTCATTATTTTTCATAAGCTTGACATCTAAGATGGCACAGTTTCCCTTTCACTCAAGATGTCTCTCTGAATGTTAAAGCCTTTAGCTACACAAATACTGCCTCCATGTCTGCTCCAGGTACACCACAAAAATCAGGAGGATGAGTCACAGAAAATATTTCTCAAATAAGGTGAGCAGACCTCTACATTACCTTTCATTACTTCTTTCACCTCTCAAGCTCACTGGCATTAGTGTTGGCTGGCATCAGATTTTCAGATGTACAGTGTAAACAGGACAAATAAAAGGTGGTCTCTGTCATATACTTTAGGGCACATAGACTTGAAAACACTAAATAACTTTCTGAATAACGGAACTGTTTTGCTAAAAATTACTTCACTTTTGAGGATTTTTAAAAAGGTTTTTATACCCTGTTGAGTTGATCTGTTCTGCACTGGACTGAGTAAGAACTTTTGTGTTAAATATATAGCCAGGAACTATCATTTTTTGCTATATCTAGGGCAGAGGCTATTAAAAATCAGATGATATGATCACATAAACTAGTGATTTCAACTGTGTCTATTTTATCGGGGCCACATCTTCACGTGTTTTTGTGCAAATTCCTAATGCTCTTCTCTGGATCTCGAGTCCAAATCTGGCACTATGTCTTAGAAATCTGTATTTTAGTAAGACCTGGGAGGTTATAGTGGTAAAATAGACCTAAAGCCACATAATAGATGCTTCTCCTTCTCTACAGTAATGACACTTGAGCAGTTAGAGGACAAATGACTTGTCCAAAGTCCTATTTCAGATAAGAGACAAACGCAGAATTCAAACACACATCTAGTTAACCCCAAAACAGAAAGTTGACAGGCACGATGTAACAGTTTTATTTTGTTCCTGCATCTCCTGATGATTGAATATAGTGTATATGCCTCCAAGTTCATTGCTTTATTCCTTGATTTAGGCATTTCATACTGTTGGGATTTCAGAGGCTTCCAGAACTCTTTCTGTATCCAGTACCGTTAAGAAATCCCAGCAATAGGAGCACAATTGTTCTTCAAATGAAGGACCCTCGCTCTGATCCTACAATGAACCTACAAGATGAAACAAGCATTTCTTTCTAATATCAAACTCATTATTGGGAATTCAGAAAGCAAAAGCATAAAATATACCGAAAATTTAGTGACGAGTATATATAAGGAAATAGTACTGCGTGCAGAGCTGGAGAGTACGAGCATATGTACGCGGTCAGCTCTTCCTGCTTCCAGCTAACAGATTCATTTCCCCCCCTTGACGCCGCCTGTCAGCACACTCGATAAACACTCACTCCTCTCAGGTTCAGATACTATCCATGTTTCAAGTTGATTTCCTTGGTATGTGCAAAAGTGTTAACAGCGGGACTTCCAAACTTTCAATATTAGTCGCTATACATGGTAATAATTATATATTAGGATTTGCTGCCACCAAGTGGTGATAATGTGTCTTTTCACATTTAAATAATTCCCCTTTTACATCTCTGTACTGGTCAGTTTTTGAGTAAGTACTTATTGAGTTTCGGTGATATAGTAAAAACTGACCACAAGATTTTTTGGTGAATAAATGCTATATGTTTGCATCAAAATCTCAGTATTTCACACTCACAGCAGAACTATTCACAAAAATGATATAAATGAATTGATAAATATTTAGTCATAAACCATTTACCTATGTTGGTTGTTCTCAGTAAAAGGTGACGTGCCCTCCTTCCCAACCCCGAAAGTGTACTTGATTTGGAACATTTTTGATTGTCACAACAAGGGAGGGCTCTGCTCTCTCTGCCGTGGAGACTACACAGTGTGCTAATCACGTCACAGTGCACAGGAAAGCATGGTCCAGCACCCACACAGTAATGTCATGATGGAGAAGCCCTGGACTCTGCCTACCAAAAGCATCAAAACGTTGATATTAAAGCAGCGATTTTAATGGAGCGTCACTGAGCTTTACTTATAGCAACTAAGATGTCATTGGGAAATACAGACAACGAACATCTTTGGTCTTTGAAGAGTTTCTATTCTCTTGGAAGGCAATTTGTATCCAAAACTTACAGATTTAGAGCTACTTTGTGTCTCTCAGTTTCTCTTATTTTCTCTGTAGAAAATACATTAATGAATGTTTTGTCACCGTCTTAGTAGAAATGGCACTATACACATGGACAAGATTATTTATATATATGAGATAATTTATTAATTCATGTATGTAACTAATAAAACCTCACCATTATTAAAAATTTTAAAATTAAATAAGAATTAGTTTCTAATTCTTTTCAAATTACAGCTTGGGCAAAACAAACAGCCAAGCATAAGAAGCTCAGAGGATTTCCACTTAAACAGTTTCAGTAACCCTCCCAGACAGTATCCGGTAGGTATTAACATTTAAGTAAAGTAAGGCTAGTTACTTATAATACTTAGATTCTCAAACTATGTGATTCACTAAGTGAAAATGAAATTATTGGATATTTTTATCAATATCAAAATAATGTATTTATTCCACAAGTATTTACCTTGTTTGAAATGCTTTCGATGTGCTGAAGATAAAAAAAGTAGATAAAATCTTGGACTCATGTAGCTTACAGCCTGTATGTTCATCCATCCCAAAAGGCTAATCTTACAGAGGGATAAAGACAGAAAAATTTGTCTCAAATCCTACCTTTGAGAAATAAAGACTGCTCACTCACGGTGAATACTCTGTCAATTATGCCAATAAGTTAATATTGCTTAACTTAATAGTTTTCAGTCTATGAAACATAAGTTCATATTATTTTTGTGGAAATATGGTATTCCTTTATATAAGTATATGATAATTATAATAATTCACTATTGAAGGACATTTCAGGGTTTTTTTCCCTGTGATTACAAATAGTTCTCTACAATGAGCATGTTTATCTGTATCAAATTATTTCCTTAGAATAAATATTTGAATGTAAGGTTTTATTGGCATTTAATTTCCAGCTCAGGTGGCAAGATTGGCTTAGCTCTGTGTCCATCGAGAACTTCTGCTCACGTGCTGAGTCTCCTGATTTTTATAAAAAGTGTACAGTAAAAGTAGCATCCATATGACACAGGGCCAGGGACTAGAGATACTTTATTATACTGAAACCAGCCATTCCTGTGAAATCTAGAGTAGCTCCATTTCTTGATGGAGTGAGGAGTGGGTACAAACATGTGCTCAATTCCCTACTTCCACATGTAGTACTGCACATTTTTAATCTGCCTAATGGAAAGACTGGGCCTTACCCTAATACTTTTCAAGTAAAATGCAAACAGTGGACATATACAGTTAGGTGTTTTTCTCTGCCTACTCTTTTCCCAAGAATTAAGTTTGCAGCCATTAGCTCAGGTGATATGAACATTACTTTTAAAAAAACAAAAATCGCTTTTGTCTTTGATAGCCATCATTCCCAAAGTAGTTACTAAAGGACGAAGCTCAGACCTGATTTCAAATGACAGATCTGTTGTAAACATAATACTGAAATCACTTTCCCCTTTCTCTGTCTAGAAAATCATGAAGAGACTCATTAAAAGATACGTACTGCAAGCCCAGATAGATAAAGAGAGTGATGAAGTGAATGAAGGTGAGTTGAACGGTGGGATAACCCAGGCCTTTCAGTGAGCCAGGGCGGGGCCCTGCTGCAGGGCTGGGGCAGAGGAGGGCAGGAGAGACGGGTACGGGGAAGGCGGGCTTCAGGGAGGACAGGCATCGACAGTAGCCAGCTCTGCGAAACAGGAGGAAGCAGGTTATTTCTCCCAGGTGCCACCTGCCAGGTGAAAAGCACGGGGGCGTGGAGGAGATGGAGGGAAAAAGGAGGGTCTGCTACTCCAACTGTGGAGCATTCATCACCGTTTTTTAAACGTACCCCAAGAGATCTTTGGTAAAAACTTGCTATTGTCTTTTCACTCACCAAAACCTTTACCTGAGGAATTAGCAATCTGCTCCAAGTGCTAATATGTCTGATTTAATCCTTATGGAATCAGTTTGTTTCTGTATTGCATGCTTACAACTGAGTTCTTGCCACTTTAACTTTTCATAGGGGAACTAAAGGAAATTAAGCAAGACATCTCGAGTCTCCGCTACGAACTCCTGGAAGAAAAATCTCAGAATACAGAAGATCTTGCAGAACTTATTAGAAAACTTGGAGAGAAATTATCTGCAGAACCAAAGCAAGAAGAAAATAATAGATAATGCAAAGATTTTCTTAGAAATTCATATTTATTTGTTCACTTGAAGCCATATTGTTTTCTGACTTTTTAAACTGCAGATGATAAAAAAGAAAAGGTTAAATGATAACTTGGGTTACCCTATCATCTGGAGCCCTAACATCTAATATTTTGGTGATTAAATTTCACTATTTAGTCTAAAGATTGTGAATTCTGATGAAAATTTTGTCTAGTTGTTTAGCACCTGTTTTATAAGCTGCTTTTTTGCGTGTCACACAGTGATTATATGAGTGCCAGGTAGTATCTGCCTGAGATTAGGTCTCAGATGGCAAGGATCTGCCAATCCACATTATTCCCTGTGTGGTTTTTCCTCCGAAGGTGGATTCAGGCATCTTCCTGCCTAGTTGGTGCATCCCCTGTGGGTAACTTCCAGCCCTGGGATACAAGGGAAATAATCTGTGGTCATTTAAAGAGAGCTGTCTAACCTCAAAGAATAGGATTGATATTATTTGTGTAAAATGGGCTCACATCCATATTAAACTTTTTGACTCCTCTCTCTGAAAACATTACACTTAACTATGAAGAGACGTTTCCTCCGCTTAAATCACCCAGTTGTGTGTATGTGGGTGTGTGTGTGGCTGTGTGCAAACATACACATAAAATGCTTGCTCTGTTTCTTTTGTAGCTAATGCAAACTCTCAAAAGCTCTTTATATTATATTTTTGTGACTGAAAGATTAATGTCCAAATATTAGAAACTTTTATAGGAAAAGTATCAAAGTTACAAATAACGCAGCTATTTACTTTAATTATAGCATAATTTTGTGCCATTTTCGAGGGCATTTACAGAGATTTTTCATATTTGGTCATGGAATGTAATAGTGGAAAGGTGAGGGAGGATTTGCATGTATCTGTTATTCTCAGTATATTTTCCTCTCCTCCCCAACTATATGAAACAGGAATTTCCATTCACATGCATTTACCAAGAAGTTGTTATTATTTACTGATGGTGTTGGACAATATCTTAAAAAACTAAATAAGGGAATGAAAGCCCATCTGTTTATCCAAAAACTACCAACATTCAGATGAGTCCAGGCGTCAGCCAAAAATGATGCTTTATATTCAGGAGAGCAAAGCCCCAAATGCAAATCTTTAACTTCATTTCAAAAATGAAATAGTTGCAGTAAATATGTTTAGTGCCCACCCTGGCTTAATTTAAATCAAAGCACTCTTATGTAGCCAGATTACAAAATATAGTTGAAAGTTTATATGCAGGTTGTACAGATGACTGTTACTTTTTAAGAACTTAGTGATACAAAGGTCCATCTTCAGGTGCATGACAATTTTACAACCAGCAGTCATGAAAACTCAATCCCACACAAGATACTCTATCATCAAATTAGAACAGTCTAGAATCCATAATGGTCTTGTGTGGAACGGTGCGAGAGATTGGCCTCTGTGCCCAAGACTGTGGTAGCGCAGCACATAGACTCCTGAAGACGCTGGACAGATACTCAGATTTTTCAGTACCTTTTTAGTTGGATTGACATGATAGTATAGGAGTTTGGGGAAACATAAGAAAATTAGCTGTGGGTTCCTCAGTAAGAAATATTACTTTCCAAGTTGCTATTTGTTTATTCAGAATTAATATCCTGAAGTCAGAGGATTTTCTGCAATGGGCAGGTGAATTGGAACCTCTTTTAATTTCTCTTAAAGTGGCACACAAAAAAAGTTACCATAGTAGGTTAAGAAAGATTTTAAAATATTCCTTCACATGCATGTTGCAGCTCTGCTTTTACAGGAAGGCAGTGAGGTGGTGCTGCCTGGAGGTGCAGGCAGAGTGCAGGCAGGCAGAGACACTGGCCACCCCGCACACACAGCTGCTCGCTTCTGCCGAGCTTTGCTACTCCACACGGCTGACTCATCACCAAGGAGCAGAACAGAATTCTGGTTTTTGTACATAATTTCTGGTTTCACCTCTCATTACTTTGAAACCAAGAAATAGCACAGATTCAATACGATTTTATTAGACATATACAATAAATCACAAGCATCCATTATCTACTTAAAGCCACCAGAGAATGAAAGGAAAAGAAGTGTCAGTTTGAGGGGAGAAATAAGGACCTAAGACAATAATGAAAGCTATTGTCTGCTGTGTGCCAGGTGCTGTGATAAACGTTCATGTGTTGTTAATTTACTCTACACTTCCCTTACCTGTGTGAGGTAAATATTCTCATTATCCTCATTTTGGGAATGAGACAACTAAGGGACTTAGAAGGTGAGTTACTTCAACATGGAGCAAAAAGCCAAGAATGAAACCTTGCTTACCCACACTGACCACTGGTCTCGGTCCATCCTACGGGAGGTGTTTGTCTCATGGTGCAGCGTATACGCAAGTATCAAGGTGAGGAAATGTGAGCTGTACCTGCGACTCATGACTTCCCTTATATGTCCAGTCCAGTGGCAGACACTAGTGTTAAGTGAGAAAAGACAGGTCAAGAGATTTGACTTCCAGTGGATTTTAAACGTAAGGGAGGAAAATACCTTTAGTTTTTTAAAATCTATTTTAGGTTCCTGGCTGAAACCCCTATAACAAGAAGCAAGTTAACAAGACAGAAGTGTATAAATTTAGGATTAGTTTATGTGGCATGGGAAATTTCAGAAATGCAGATTCAAGGCAATAAATTAAGCTTACATGTTTTATGCTGAGTTTGATGGTGACAATCATGAAGTGTAACTATACAAGGCGGGCAGCTGACCTGGTGGTGATGCACTGGAGACCAGCTTCTTTAGATTCTCCCTGCCCTCAGATTCCTCAGGTCCTCGGAGATAAGAATGTTCCCTTTCTCTGGGTACAAGGAGGGCACCTCTCAAATGCAGGTGCCTTCTGGTCTGCTTCAGGGAGAGGTCAGAACATCCTTCCTAGGTTTAATGACCCACTTTAGAGGAAAAGCATCAGGGAAAGGTGAGAGTGACCTTTCTGCTTCTGACATTTATTACTTTTTTTCAATTTAAAATATTCAATATGCTAAGGTGTGGTATTTTAGGGTAACATGTCCTGAACCTCATCATCATTATAAAAAAAGAATAAAAAGGCAGATATTTATTTAAGGGGAGGGGACCATCTGAGTGGGCAGAAGAATTCCATCTGAGCGCGCAACACCAAGGGAATTCTTCAGAGAGCCGCAGCAAGTTTAATGGAGACTATGTCAGTGAGGAAAATGTATGTTCTCAGGAGCAAATGTTTGGGCTTTGGGCAGCCTATCCCACACTTCTGGGATGATTTCCACATGAGACAACCTTATGTGCATGTGAATAGTGAAGAAAAAAAGAACAAAGACTTTCAGTTACATAGAGATCTCACACGCACACACACAAGCTCACACACACACACACACACACACACTCTGTCTCTCACACACGCACTCCGGTGTAGGGAACCAGGTACTCTGGTCAGTGCCCTAACAGAAGCACCAGTGAGAACTTAGCAGCAGCTTCAGGCACATTGCAAGTGTGGCCTGCGTTGGTGTGGCTCCTGGTATGGAAACTGCCTCTTCCGGCTTTGGCTGACTTGTCACCTCACTACCAAGTGCGGAGCCGGTTTTCCAGGCCCTTCCAGGAATCCCAGCAGCTCTCTTCGATGGTGATAAACATGAGCGTCTACGTGTTACAGTCTCTGTCCTTCCATGCAGAGAGCACAGTTTTCCAAGTGCGCAAGTTAACTAAAGTTTGTGCAGGAACACAGCCCAGTGTCCTAAAACGGAATGAAGTTGGAGATTTAGCTAAACGTCTACTATGGCGCAGGATATTGCCTCATAGTCGAGTGTTTCTTTTGATGTGGGGTAAGCTGAGGTGAGACATACATCATGAACTAATTTTCTGACAGGCTTGTACAACAAGACAAATACATGTTTTCTTTTCATGCATCATTAGAATGATTGCTTGAGTTTTCTCCCTTACTCTATGTCATGAACTATGGCTATGAAAGGTTTTGGAAACACTTTTTAAAACCCCCAGGATGAATGTGATGATAATACTCATCAAAAGCCTTCCATACTGGAGTCAGTTTCTATAGATTTGTACATGGCCTTTACACCAACCAACTATAGTGTATTTTTTAAGGAGAAAAAAAGGATAAATGAACATTGAAATAGAGTTACAAAACAGGTTAGTAGGACAATTTTTAAAATATACTTATGTCAATCTATGGATAATCAATTTATTGAGAATAAGTGAATTATACAAACAGGGACTAATTTCTCCAATGCTCATAAAAATGACATACTGAGGCCATCTTGTTTAATGATATAGATGATTATATTTACAAAGGAGAGTATATATTCCTAAAGACTATAATACTTCCTAAGAAATTACACTGTTACCTAGGATACTGAAGGTGGGTATCTTAGTCTATTTGGCTTGCCATTGAAAGAAAAAAAAAAAAAGGAAAATCTGGTGGATTGCAAACACCGAATCGTGTTGCTCACTGCTCGGGAGGCTAGAAAGTCCCTCAGCAGACCGGGAGTCTGGTGAGGGCTACTCCCGGAAGACACGTGTCCAACAGGGTGAGGGAGCCCTGTGGTCTGTTTAGAAGGGCGCTAATCCCCTGCCTGAGGCCTTTACCACTTACCCTAATGCCCAAAGGCCTCGTCTTCAAACACCACCGCCTCAGGAGTTCAGGTTTCACGTGAACTGGGAGGAG
This sequence comes from Dolichotis patagonum, assembly GCA_004027295.1. Lineage (NCBI taxonomy): Eukaryota > Metazoa > Chordata > Mammalia > Rodentia > Caviidae > Dolichotis > Dolichotis patagonum. The sequence goes on from PVJX010001320.1 coordinate 149,589, forward strand.
CAGGGACCACATCACGCAGACACAGCAATAGGCATGTACAGGATCTAAGATGTTTCATCTTTCTTTTTTCTATTGCCCACCTGAAGCTTTCGTTACCGTTCACCAGTAACAGCAAACGGTAGGAACAGTGTCTGCAGGCGGAGGGGCAGGCACATCTTCTAGGAAATGCACAGAACATCGTGATTCCTCTTCTAGATCGTGAGAGAAAACCTTGGGGCTGACATTCAGGAAGTGAAGTTTGAACTTTACTGCTCTGCATTTTTGTCCTAATTATTGTCCATGAAAACAGACTCTTATCACTGTGAGAACAATTTTGTTCAGAATAAATTAAGTTTACTTATTATCATGTCTCAGGCTAACAGATCTGCGGCAGTGCTTCGCTTTTGCCTTAACCTTTTCAGTCGTCTGTGATTCATCATCTGACATTTAGCCTTTACTCTTCAGAAAAGAGACTTTCAACAAAATAATTGGAAAAAAGTCCAGTTTTAGAATGTTTCTTGTATTTAAAAATGTTCACCTCTTATTTTGTTGCTACAATTTTGTAACTGGTGAAAGAATATATACACATATCCATATGTGTAGTCTACCATGATAGGTAAGTAACAATGTATACAGAAGCACAGACACACACACACACACAGAGTCACATAGGGTGGTCAAAATATAGAGTGAATGTTTAAATTAAAAAAAAAGATTGCAGTAAAAGGCACATGGCTCTATGCCCCTCCCTCTTGCTTTGAACATTCTTGTATTGCGTTGTTCTCCCTGCCGCCTGAAGCGGTTCTGGAATCCTCTTTTGTGAATTTATATCAAACTGTGGTCAAACATACTGAGAATGCTGACGCCAAGAGCCATCCAACGGGAAGTTCGGCTTGCAAAGACGTTATGGTGTGTCCTCGTCACCTTATTCACGCATGTAGCAGGGAATGACCTCTAGCTAATCCCTAGAGTTAACATGGCTGTGAAAGGTCAAAGCTTTGAATTGATTCAGGACATCAAAACAACCACGACGCACAACTAAAGACACTCAGCAAAGAGGACTTCCAAAACCGATTCAGAAAGTAGCAAGAGCTATGAGCCAAGTGTAGGAGAAGCAAATGAGAATCTTCTGAGGAGCATTATTTATTAGCAATGCATCTTTTATTTTAATAAATTATGTTAAAATTTAAACATTCACCATATTTTTCTATCATACCTTGTGTATATATTTGTGTGTGTCTGAAGACACTTTTGAAGAATAGCTATTATCCCAGAAAAATTGTAAGCATGGATTTTTTTTCTGTTCTACCTGTCTTTTCATTTTTTCTTCATGTCAATGATTTTACCTTTTCTGATCTACATATGTTATCTCCCACTTCTGAGTTCTTTTTAGCTTGGTAGTTCAGAGCACAGGATACGGAACCAGACTGCATGGACTTGAGTCAGCTCTAATGATTACTGGTTGCGGATTGTTCAGTTTCTCAGATTTCTGGACTTCATTATCACACTTCTACAGATGACAAACTAATGTCTCCCCACCCTGAGTTTTTGTGAGGATGACACGAGTTAATATATTTTAGATTCAGAGCAGAGTGGCTCCAAAATTTCCTTTTTTCCACACTGCATTGAACGACTCCATTTTAAACCTCATAAAACCTAATGTCATTTGGGTTTTAACTCATATTTCTCTGATACAACTGGTACTAGTATCTGGAGTATTAAGCTAAGAAAGATTCAGAAGCCCGTGTAGCGATCACTAGAGAATAGTGACAGAGATAAATTACACTGCTTGCTCTCGGTTAGTCCTGCTGCCACATCCTTGCTATTCTTGAAAAAGATTAATCACACTTGAACGATATTTGGAAACATTTCAAAACACTTTATTACTTTCCATCATAACAATGTTGTATCTTTTTTATTACGCATCAAAATTTGTTTAGACCAAGGACCATATTAGATCATGTTCATAAAACTTTTATTTGAAACTTACGGTATTTATTGCAGCGTTTGCATGCTATTTCCAGTAGCAGTGACAGAAACAGAACACAAGCACTTCGTTTGTATGTGGCAGGCTGAGTAAATACACGCTAGTTTTGTGAAGCTCATTTTATCCTAGAAAGCTCAACAGCTAAGGTTTGAGAAGTTCTTCAAAGTTTTCAACCTAGAAAATGCAGCCTGGACTAAGCTTTGATAACAGCTAGTTTACTGCAGTGATTTGTAGCTTTGCTTTGTTTCTTGAGGCGGACATACCAAATCCCTACTTTAAAAAAAATTAACATAGTGTATTCATTCGCTGAGTGGTTCTTGAATGAGTTCTGTGTCTGTTTTGAAGGGTAATGACTGGACCCGTTTACTTCATACTTCTATTTAACAAGAAAGTTATCCTTTAGCTTAAGAGGAAGGAAACAATAAATTAATCACTTGCCAGCTCTTTCCTGTGAGTTGACTGATTGTGCTGGTGTAGTTGGTTGCTCCTAAGCCATGCGCCACCCTTCACGACCACTAATAGGGTCCGTTTAGCCTTGGCTTGTGTCATCTCTCTTGACATCCAACCTCACTAACGAGCAAGACACAGGCTGTTTGCTGCTTCTGCCTGGCGCAGTCCATTCTGGGACCTAATTATCTTCTCTTACAGATACCTAACACTGTTAGGTGTGACCTCAGGACACATGTAAACTTTTCCCTCTTAAGCCATCGATATCTCACTGCTTGTTTAGAAATTCAATAAGGTTTTATAAATAAAACCCGTGTGAGCAGCAGTTAAGGCCCTCTAAGCCTTCCGAATGGTCATTAATGAGAACAAATCAGAAATCCTCTGGCAATGTTTATGGTTGGTAAAGCATTTACTGTATTACAAAGTCATTAATTTTTCTTTACATGAGAAATGTTATCTCCTAAGCAGTCAGGACTTAGGTTGTGACATTATAAGGATGTGATGACTTCTCCCAGCAATTCACTTACGACTAGAATTAGAATCTAGCCATTAGTTGTAAACTATCTGCAGCTGATTGTCATTCTCAATTCCTCCTCCTAGCAGACATCAGGATTTTATTCTTATGATATTTTACAATATTTCATAAGAATTTCAAGAATAATCCAGAAGAAATATACTATTAGAAAGTAAATCTACCGTGGTACTCAGTGCATCTTGTATTGGACTTGGCAACTGGAGTTGCTACCTTCTCAGATCTCAGCAGTCACTACTGCTACCTTCATTCCAGAGACATTCATGTATCTCTGTGCACAGCAGAGCTGTTGGGATTTGACTGAATAAATCAGCAGTGCATGGTTTATTCAGTCATTTCAATTAAGATTCAGATAATAGCTGAGACACTGTTTCTGCCCCCGAGAGTTGTGGGTCAGACAGGCAGCCTGGTAAATGCTGTGCAATCCCCAGGGATGAGACTCTAGACGTGTGTGTAGGAATAGAAGAATGTGGATTGTCATTGCACGTCAGACAGGCTCCTGGGGCGGGGTGGGGGGATAATATGCATTTTAGAGAGATTTGTGCTTACAGTGAAGCAAGGTTACTTCCATCCCTCAGGGATGATAGTGCTACAAATCCATCTGTTATTTGGCATTTTGCTATTGTCATTCATGGACCCTGTCTTAGAGTTCCCTAGAAGGGGACCCTGGGATGAGAATTCACGTGCAGTGATTCATGCGGACATTTTCCCAGGAAAAAGTGATAAGTAGGTGAGGGCTACAGGACAGGGAAGGAGAAAGGCAAGCAATTGTGTAATTCAGGTAAAATGCTCCTAAGGGTAACTTCATCTCTCGCTGCAGAGGAATGCTGAAGGGTGCCTCTGAACTGGCCCTCACAGCCCTTGTCCCCAGCCACTGCCTTGAGTGGCCTTAAACTCCCAGCAACGTCCCCAGTGGCCTGAGGGCAGCATGAGACAGTGCCAGGGCAGCACACAGAAACAAACACAGAGCCCTCTACCCTCAGAATACAGAGAATTCAGAGGGGGACCATCTCAGATACCAGAGGACTGTGCTCCTTCTAATCACAAGGTGCACCAGAATTTCCCAGTTCTATATAGTTTTCCATGAAACTCTGGAAATTTGAGAAACGGTACCTGTTTTTGAGCCTGCAGAGACTTGCGGGTCATGGTGAAAGCAAAGAACATCTTCCTTGTTTTGAGTTAGCCAGGTGAGCCGTGCGTGCCGCAGGACATGGTTCTTTCCACAGCGGCTCACGCACTCTGTTAAGTGAAACGGTGTAATTGGAAGTTGCACCTTCTCATCAGGCAGCTCGGCCCGTTCAGTCACCTGTCAGTTGCTGCTCCTTTCAGCGCAGTTATAAATGTTTTTTAAATGCAGTTTTAATTAGGGCTGTATCTTAACCAGTTACCAACAGTAACCTGAATGGATCCAGACGGACACCGAGGAGTGAGACCCACATGAGGTTACTAGAGGACGGTAGATCTGAGAAAAGACCCAGAAAAGGGGTCAGCTCGGTAGGTTTTAAGAGTATCGTCCAGCCGGGTGTCATGGCAGACCTGCACGCTGGGAGACTGAGGCAGGAAGGTTACCTGTTCTAGCCCAGCCAGAGCAACCTAGCAGCTTAGTGAAAAAGCCTAAAAGGGTTGGGCACTTAGCTCAGGATGAAGGCCCTGGGTTCAATCCCTTGCACTGAACCTCAGGAAAAACAGCTGGCTCGTGGCCTGGGGGCAGCAGGAACGCACTGGAGGGCTCCACGAACATGAGCCGAAAGAGAAGCCTTAAAATAACGCGGCGAGGGGGACCAGTGACTACGCCTCCCTACGCAGCCTTGTTCATAGCATTTGTGTTCCCACTGTATAAACAAACCCTGGAGACCTGCATCCCGAGGAGTCATCACACAGATGCTGCCGGAGGCACTGGGACACATCAGATCTCAAAAAAATGGGTCATGGAATGAATACATTTGTCAAGTGAATCTTTGCTACCACTTGCAACCTCAGTACAGGCAGCTACAGGCTGGGAGGGGGAAAGTGGAACAGGCACCAGACAGAGAATTCAGAGGGAGACCATCTCAAGACTTGCTGGCCAAACTCTTTGTGACCTGCTCCACATTCAGGCAGCCTTGAGGCTTAGAGACGAACGTGCATCTCTACGCCTGCAAGCTGACTGTCCGCAGGAGGAGTCCACCTACAGATCATGAGGGAAGGAAGAGCACACACAGCCGGCCAGACGCGGGCTCTCCTTGTTTCCTGTATACCTGGCTGCTGGCCACACCACATTATTTTCTATCCAGACTGGGTCACAATGACACAGCTGAGGCAAGCTGGTGACAAGGCCTGAGAGGAACCAGGCAGGAAGTGGTTAGGGCTGCTGGTGCTGATGTCATATGGAAATGTGCCTCAGAGAATCCCACACAGTGTCGGAGACAGATCTGCAGGGAAACCCCACGGGTCACTGACTTGGTCCCTGGAGAGCAGAGACACACCCTCCTGAGGCCCACTGTTCTCTGCTAACAGGGCTCCTCATGGTGTTAGAGTGAGGGTTAAATAAGATGAACACAAAGTACTTGGTCTCAGAGATTCTTACCTTTGATCATCTGTGAGAGGAAATTGGCTGACCAATGCCTCAGTCTTCTCCTACTTTCTACCTGCCCAGATGCTCCACTTGACTTTGAGTTGCTGTTTGTGCCAATTAAGTAGTCCCAGAGCAAGACTGGGGGTATGCATTTGGGTTAATAAAGACTAAGCTGAGACATGAATAGACTCCTTCTGGGGAGATGATAGGTGATAGGGGAAGATAGCAGGTTAGGGTGCTGGAGAGTTCTGGTCCAAGACCAGACAAGGCAATACACCTGTTCTCCTCTGTAGCCATTGGTTAATATAGGTACTGCCTACTTTTACTTCCCAATTTTACACTGGTCTTGCTTTCCATATCTGGCTGCTGCCTCTGCTGGGGACACAGCTCTATCCTGGGCTTTAATTTTTTTGACAATCCTGTGAATCTTGGTAGCAAGGACTTAATCATTGTGGACTTCAATCTTATGCCGATTCTTCAAAATCAACTAGGTTACCTTCCCACAATCCTGCAGAGCTCTATTGCTGAGTCTTTTTTTTTTTTTTTTTGGAGACAGGGTTTCACTATATAGTTCGGGCTGACCTTGAACTCATTTTGTAGCGCAGAGTAGCCTAAAACTCACATTAATCCTCCTGCTGCAGCCTCCTGAGTGCTGGTATCAGGGGCATGTGCCACCATGCTATTACCATCTTACACAGAGATTCTAAGTCTTGCAAGGTTAGAGTCCCTACCTTGATACCCATGTGTGACCTTCTTGTGCTCAGGACGTGGAGCTCTTTGGAGTACCTCCATCGAAGACATAGTTCTGAGACAAGCACGTCCAAGACTCATTTCTTGTACAACAGACATGCTCCTCGTACCGACTAAGTGCTCAGTGCTATTCTGGATGACTAGCCTTGAGGAAATGGCAGGCAGGAGGGTGAAAACACACTATAAGCAAAATGAATTAGTAAAATATATAATGTAGTAGAAGGTCCTAGGTACTGTGAAGAAAAATAAAGAAGAGGTAAGGCAGTTGCAGTTTAAATAGAGTGGTTGAAAAAAAATTCGTGAAAAAAGATCTGAAGGAGACCAAGGATTAAGCAGGGGAAGAACATTCTAGGCAGAGAAAACCCCAGTACAGTGAATCTGAGGCAAGAGACGGAACATGAGAGGTGAGATCAGAGCAGGGGATGAGATGGGGCAGCGGGGAGAGATACGATCAGAGAAGAGACAAGCGTGGCCAGGCACGGAGCGCCAGAAAGGTCACCACAAGGATGTGGCTCTTACTGAAAAGAATAAGCTGTCAAGGCAAGATTCTGCTGGGAGCAAAAGCAACACTGCTGCGCCGTTTGGGAGGACAGTTGGTTTCTGCATCGCACTGCCGGAGGCCCAGCCCCGCTGTCCTCATCCTCCACTGCCACCGTCCCCTGAGTGTCACTTTGGGCACTGCTGGGAGCAGCAGAACCACAAAGATCCACAGGTGACGCTCTTTGCAGACCCTGCTCTAGCGCACGAGTGTCTTTGAGCCTGTCCCCTTCCACCGTCCGCCAGTCCTCCTTCCGTATCCTTCCTTGGGAATTTCTGTCTCGCGGGCTTTTTCACCCCTCACTTGCTATGATACTGGAGCCAAACTCAGGGTTCTCTAAGTACACGCTGTACCTGTTAAAAGCTAGGCCTGGCGCAGTTACCTGGCTGCTTGGCATTTAACTGGAAGCTTCCACACCTCATCCTCTTGTCTGTTTCTGTCAATAAATAATAATAAACTCAGCATGGTATTTGTCTCAGGAATTATAAACCAAGAAAAAAATTGATTTTAAAAAGTAAATTAAAAAATCTCTTTTTGAGAGATTTGTATTAGACAGAAGAAGAGAATAAATGGGAGGAGACGAGTCAAGGAGGTTTACAGGGAGATGGCTGGGATCAGTGTGTGCATTTATGAAAATGCCAAGTGGAACCCAATAGTTTGTGAACATTAATATTAAAGTTTGTTTAAAGTGAACCCGAATGGAAAAGTTGTTTTTAGGTCTAGAAAGTTGACTGAATGAAGCCAGCACTTCAAGGCAGGCCTGTCCTGGTTTGTCTCAGAAGTCAAAGCCGCGCCTATGAGCCGTTTTCCGAGCCGCTCTCTAGCGCCACCCTGTGGTGTACAAAGGCAGGCGGCGCGCCGCTCTGGCTGGCGAAGCTCCCAGGCTCCCAGAAGTTTGGGACCTGCCAGCTAGGAGCAGCATGTGCTCTGGAGCAGCCTGCCAGCCGGCCCGGAGCACTGTGACACAGACTGGTCTATGGTTTTATGAGGTCACTGCCGACTCTCCCTGCTCATAACCACGGAGTTTGAGATGGGGCCCTGGAGACCATCTGAAAAGTGTATGCAATTACGGCCTGACTTGCACAACGGCCATGTCCAAATCCTTCCATCCATTACTTCCCACAGCGGTGAGTCGGATGACAGTGTAATATTTGGACTTTGCAAGCTAGTGCGGTCAAATGTAACATAAAGCTTATCTAAAAATGTAGGATTCTAAAGTGGTGTGTCATTTTTAGGTTTTACTCTTTTAAAGTCGTTGTCAGTTTTAAAAGATTTAGTACTGTCGGTTAACAACAGATGTCACCTGCTGCTCACACACAAATGCTGGAGTCTTGGCTGGGTCTCTACTTGCATTACTTCATCAGATCTTCATGAAACCCTTATGATGCTGATGTAATGTTCCATCAGTGTGGCAGCATTCAGAGATTGTATGTAGAATCAGGATGGTTAAAAAGCTAAGTGAAGCAGGAGGACTGCAGGTCCTGAGTTCAGATTCCTTTAGCACGTGACAGTGGCTGCTTTTGTGGGGGTAGAGCAATTTGTACATGCTTAGTGGAGCTGAATCATATCTGTCAAGCCATCAAAAAATACTAACATATGTTTTCAGCTCCCAATTCGGTTCCCAGCATGATTCTCACCCTACAGATTGTCACAGCCCGAGGGTAAGAAAACTGGTGGCTCAGAGGAGCTATTGTCACAGAAATTCCCAGGGCCCGGGCCATGCAGAGAGCCCCCACTTTGCATTGCCATGCAGAGTTAGGAAAGGAGCACATTTATTTTGGTTGGATCCAATTAGCTAAAAAACACGTGGCTATCATATAAAGAATGGTCTGTTCTGTTGATACTGTTAGTTCTGCTGCTGGTCTGTTCTGAATCTATGCCTTCACCAGATGTGTTAAAAAGAACGTCATCTTTAGTGAAAAGAGTAGGAGACTGAACTTTGCAGCTGGCCGACAGATGTATGCGGAAGGTTCTGATCAGTGCAGAGCGTAACTTTTGCTTAACTATCCCTGCAGAGCATTTTATTCAATGCTTCATAAAGAAGACAAAAGGGCTTGTTAAGAAGCACTATGCCCCTCTCATTATGTTTGTACGTTTGGATCTCATTTAGCTATTAAATTTGCACTTCTGATACCTAGATTAGGAAAAAATAGATGAGCAAGCCCTCCACCGAACGTGTTAATATGTACTTTTTTCTCTGACTGCTTCATATTGTATCTCAGCACATTTTCTTATTTCAACCTCCCAACCATCCTCATATTGAGGTTTAAGGGGGGAAAATGGCAAGCATTGTTCTTTAAGATCAGAATTAAAATTTCAGTTCTCTTAAGGCAAAAGCCAGTACTTTTTCCCACAAGAATGTAATGACCAAAGAAAAGACTCTTTCCAGGAGGAAGGGTGTTGAAGTAATCCTCAGACTCAGGTCAAGTTGCTCCTGTCTATCAACGCTGAAGTGAGGAAAAGAACAAACTGTCTTTCAATTTGCCAAGCAAGGAGAGACAAGCAGCAGCTTGACAAAAATCAGCCACTAGAGGGTGCTATTGCCCCTCTTTGGAGATGCAATGTCTTGCCCATGATCCCCTCTCGCTTAAGGGAAGATGTCTGGGCGAGAGGACTCAGACTTCTAAAATCCTAAAGTTCTTGTATCTACTTTCCATTAAACCTGGGAGTTCAGTGAGAAAATTTTCCTACAAGAAAACAGGGCCTATAGAGCTGTGTTATATAGTTATAGGTAATATGCTATCTTGGAAACTTAGAAGTATCTTTAAGCTCCCTGGAAAGTGTTTTTAAAATGATTAAATAAGGCCCAGGAGGGAAAACAACAGTTCAAGCTATATTTCTTAGAATAGATTTAATTTCTCCTTTTAGGAAGATAAGGTTACTTTGTAAATCATCAGCTCTGTGGAGTTTTGCCTGAAGAATCAAAGCTGATATAAAATGATCTCTATCCCAACCCCTAACCGCCACCGCCGCCACCACCACCAACTCTGAGTTTTTACTGGAACACTTTAGTGGCAGTGGAAGTCAACAGTGCAATATAGGGACTTCTGTGCACAGGGAGCATTTGGGAAACAGTGGGTGAAGGAAAGAATGAGTCAGTGTGAAATCTCTGCCTCCACAGCCTGGGTAGCAGAAAGGTGATTTTCGTGTGCTACCCACCTACCCTGGTCTCAGCACCTCTGCTCCTGCATATCAGTAAGGAGCACACGGATACTGTTCAGACGGTTAAATGCAGCTAGCTTGTACTCTGAGTAACTTAAAGATAACAATATGCAGTGTATTAATACACTGTTACCCTCTAATTGTTACCCTCTAATTATTTTGTTGTGAAACTTTTATTTTTTCCCTTTAAAATAAAATTTAAAAAATAAGGAGCACACTGAAGATCAAGCATAGAAGACGTTTTCTGTCTCCCTGCTGGTGGTTAGAGATGAAGTCCTTGATGCTTTATAAATACTAACAAATTAAGTAGGAATCGGCTTTGATTTGAAGTAACAGATGAAGTTGAGCCATGGAAAGCTGAGGATGGAAACTTAAGGGAGGGACTTCACTTATGAAGCTGCTCATGTGTGTAGTCACCTCCTATCAGTTGCAGTATCTCTGCCCTTCCATAATTAATTCAGAAAAAGAAATAGGCCTGACGTCCTTCCTGCGGGGATGCAGGGAGAGGATGGAGGCCAGGGAAAGCACAGTCAAGATGCACTAATGGTTTCCCATATCCAGGCTCACTGTTGAGGAAAGAAAGAACAGTTTGTACTATTCTGGGTAGCGCGAGCACTGTGATTTGTGACAGCTATAGGTCATGTATCTATTTTTTCTGTCTGACAAGGACAAGAGGCAGCGAGTGGCTGATACAAACTCAGACTGGCTGGTTCAAGCTGTGAACGACAGGGCAAGAACCCTGGCTTTTCAGTCTGAGTTATAGACAGGTTTGTATCGCTGTGCAAACTCAGCTGAAATTAATAAGTTTCTGGTTGCAGGTGGGAAAATGAAGCTTAACAACTGTAAGAACCGTATCTTGAATTTTGCTCGGAGTATGAAAGGAAAGGCGGTTTCACACCTCTGTCTCCACACCTACTGTGACAGCCTTCAATTCAATCACATGTGACAAGCATCCCTTGAGCTCTTATTAAACACCTAGCTCGGTGCTAGGCACTGAGGCAGTGAGATGAACCCAACACACTCCTGCCCCTCCACAATTAGCTTAATAGAGGAGACAGGAAGTAGTCGTGTGGGTGGTAACAACAGACTTGTGCACAAAAGCCATACAAATGTATGAATAAGGAAGCTTTTCTACTCCGTCACTAAAGAATTGGAGAAAATCATTCTCAACTGAGACAAACACCATTTAAGGCATGCAAATGAGTCACCAGTATCTAACTCTAATTTTGTCATCCTGTAAATTGAGTTTAAAAGTGTTGATGGGTGAAAGGACTATGCCACCTGCATCGGAAGAAGTTCCTTCCAGCGTGCGCCCAGCGTGCCTGCCAGCTCCTGTGCCAAGAGAAAAGCTTTCCTGCTTGGATATCTCTCCCTCCAGTTGCCCGATTCATGCCTACAATAGGGCAGCATCTGCCATATTAGGCCTTCATTCCAATTCATTACTTTTTATCTAAAACATTTTCTGTGACTTTCATCAGATTTCTTTAAAAATAAAGAGAACCCTAGAAAATTCAGTAGTGTTCCTCTCTTTGTCGGCCTGAAGTACAAATGCTTTTCTTAGGAAATGGACACTGTTAAAGCTACATATGGTTAGGCCACAAAGTGATTTCAGGTAGTAAAGCTGGGTATTTTCCAGTCAGAGAAGGGTTTCCTGACATGTTCTAGTTCTTAACATGCTCATCAATTCTGTCCCCACTGTCTCATCCTTTCTTAATGATAGTTTAACTCATCTCATGTGTTTTATATATATAGGATATATCTTAGAGAAGATGTATCTTATCCCCCCCTACCTGATATACTGTAACCAGCCGTGCTCTTCATATCCTAGGGCTTGCTTCTGCAGGAAAAACTGATGAAGCGGAGAGAAGAAAATCAGACATCTTAGCACCGTAGGAATGGTACCATGGTTCAGTTTCTGAAAACTGATGCAGAATGAGCAGCACATGGAGACAAACAAGTCCTGTATGGCATTTCATATTCTTGGGAGAAATCCATGTCCTCGGATCTGCAGAAGGAAGCAATAAATGCAAAACTATAAATAAATATTGAAATAAATCCTCAGTGCTATGTGGAGGTTTGTGAACACTTTTAAGGAAATTGTATGCAATCACTGACTATTCCACAGTGTGACAGCAGTTTCCTCTACATTCCCAGCTGTCCCTTGTGGCTAGCTGCGCTGAATGTTTAAAGACTGAATTACGGCCGGCTGTCAGACTGAGGCACAAGAAGGTAAGAAAACCAGCAGCAAGGGTAATTCCTCTAAATCCTTAATATCCAGGATTTGCAGCATCGGCGAAGAACTTAATCTTTTCAGTTGATTTAAGCTGTGTTCCCTGCTTGGGTCTGTCATGCTGATCTTCGTGGAAATGAGCCCCTAACTTGAGAAAATAGTGGGAAGGGATGCTCCCTCTAACGCCACCCAGGTCATGTTTAGACCACAGTGCATGCCAGGAAGCCTCGGTGTGCATGTGTTCTGGAGAGAGTTGCTAAATACTGGTTGATGGTGTGCAATAGATTTAAAGATAAACTACGACTCAGGAGGCCTTCAAACAGAGGGGCCATCTGGACTCACGGTGTGTAGTGTGTCACAAACAGGAAGAGTCTACTGAGCAAGAGCTCGGAAGCCTTAGCGTTGCCGAAGGAGACCCTCGGGGGACAATCCATTATCCACTTCCAAATGCATTCAAACTGTGACCTGTTTTCTCAGCCAATGCGAGCTTTGTATTTGATGGACTCACCTGCATCTGGGGAAGAAGAGGAATGGAAATAAGTGTACACTTTCTCAGGCTTGATCTGGCAACATTTAAAGGTGAGGGCAGGAACTAAACACTCTTACCTTGCCATAGAAGCACCAGGTCTTTAAAATCGAAATACTCCAAGAGTTGAGAATTTTGCCTGCGGAAAGCTTCACGGAAAAGTAACAGGGATCAGTATTTTCAGACAAAAAGGGGGGCTCTCCTCCCTTCTTATCATCAACCTTGAATTCTGCGGGTGCCTGTCCTGGAGTATCACTTCCAAAAATTATTCTGTAGGAATTAGGATGGATTCCATGAATTGTCTTAAATAATTTTGGGAAATATTACATACAGTATCTCCCTCACGAGTTTCACAATACTCTTAGTCATCTTAAAGACCCTAAGAAATCCTGACATCAAAATGTTTATGTGTGTGTGTTAAGCCAGACTTTTCTAGATTGATTGTGTCATGAAATAATTTTTGCAGAATAATTAATACCACAAGGAATCAGAGTTCCTTGCAATATGCACCTCACACAGAAGATTAAGATGGTACACAACCTCTCCATGAGGAGGGATATGAAAAAATATGTATTTGTGTAAAACTGTGATATACAAGCCTCGAGAAAATGCTGAAAAAGCAGCAGTATCAAACAGGAAATAGTTTTTGCACATGTACTCCAAGGCATTGTGCTATAGATGACAAATACAATTTTATTTATCAACTTTAAATAAATAAAAAAAATTTGAAAACAATTTCAATCAGGTGGTTCCTTGCTTACCAGGGAGGTGTGTTTCCTCAAAGTGATTGCTAATTCCAGTCCAAATGGATAGTGGCGGTACAGTAAGGCTTTCATTTCTAGATAGCTCCATCATGGTTCAAATTCAATCGTAAAAGCTAAGGGCAGGGTGTGGGCCTTGGAATCTTATCAGAGCCACACATGCATTCACCCATGGTGGGCTGTGTTTGGGAACAGTCCTATGGCTCCCTCATGGGTCATTTACAACACTAATAAGAATGAAATTAAGGAGAGGGAGGAAACACGTTTTGGAGCAGAGAGACCACACAGGACTATGATCAGCAAGCTCCCCTTTGTTCTCAGTCACCAGCTGATTGTGAAAGTGATTTAGAATGGAGCCCTGCAATGGAGGGAGTCATCTGGGCTGGGAGTGTAAATACACAGGGACTCGGTTCTTCTGCCCCCACGTGGGCTTCATTGAGATCCTGCCGCGGAGGAGAAGGGCTCTGGGAAGTGGGCTCCTAATTCTGTGAGTATAGAGGCGGCCTGGGAGGTAACAAACCATTTCTTGAGGTTGTTTACCAGAAATTTAGGAAAAAGATAATTCAGTGCAAAAATTATGTAAGCAAAACAAGTCCTTAATGGAGTTGTTTACTCTTTGTGGCTTTTTCCTAATGGGTTAATATCTGATGGCTCCCCTGTGTTAGTTTGGAACCGTCAAAAGTGGACATCAAGAAAGGATTTTATGTGCAAGAAATTTATTAAATCCCTGTAAGGATAAGAGAGAGGGAATTATGAGGGTGTGCAGAGAAAGGCCCCTGTGAGGGAAGGGGACGGTAAAGAAGGACAGTTGGGTGGGAGGACACTCAGCACACCCCAAGCTGCAGTGCAGTTCTAAGGGAGTTTTCATCAGGCTAGTGGTGAGTACTCCACCCAAAGCACCCCACTGAAGTACTCCACCCCAAACTGTTGTTTCTTACAGGAATGAGCTTCACATTTACCCCATTCAGCTCAGCTGGGAGACCCTCAGAAAGCATGGCCTCTTCAGCTTCCTGGTACCCACCCTTTCTACTGACGGGGAGTTCTGTGACACGTGGTAACTTGGTGCCTCCCGGTCAAGTGTTTTCTATAGGGGCCTATTGCTAAAAAGCTGTGTATTTAATTCCCCGCTGTGAAGTCAGCCTTGCTCCGGAATGCGAAGGGCCTGAGCTGTGATCCTCCTACCGGGCTTCCCATAAGCTCTGCCCTGATGAGCCTTTCCTCATCACTGTCCGGAACGCAGGGCCCATAAAGTCGGCTCGTATTGCCCAACAGACAGGGCTGCTCTCACAGTGACCTAGGTCTGCTGCAGAGCTCTCTCCCGCTCTAGGCCCCTCTCCGGGTGGGCAGCCCTCTGTGTCACCTCGGTATATGAGCTAAACCAGCACTCTAGGGGTAGGCGGTACTGCCCTTAAGCCCCCAAAGTCTCCAGTGTACTGCGTTCACTTCTTTGTGGAAGGAAGTAGAAGATGCAGCAGTCTGTCTTACACATGACGACTGGAGTCCTACAAATGTCACAAAACAGAGGTTCCTGATTCTCCACAGTATTTCTCTTCTCCTCTTGAAGCACCTTCAACGCATTGCTTACCTCTCTCGCGTGCTATGTGATCATGTTGGCACCGTCTTTGGGATCAGTGTGGTATTCTTGGGATGTCCCAGTGGCTCATATTTCTTTGTACTTACTGTAATGGTGGTTGGGGAATGAAATGAAATGAAATGAAACTGAAAGTGAAAATTACCCCTTCTATAATTTGAATCTGAACTGTCTCTAGGCTTTTTTTCTAACTGAAATAGCCACAGTTTATTCACTAAATAAGTTACTTCATAGTGCCGACCCAAGACCTTGTAAATCTATACCTGTAATGGTCCTGCGCCTGGCACAGAGCTGTGGTCAGGGCTACTCTGAACGGATCAGGAAGTAATCTGCGGAGCTGGGGATTCAATGGAAATGTAACAGAGCTGCCATTTAGGCATTTAAAGGGGTCTCGTGTCTCCCAGGATGGGATGTGCCCATCGGTTCCACGTGTGAAATTTGACTTAAGTCTGGGAAATGAGCAAGAAGCAACTATCCTCCCCACACCCCCCTCCAGCTTTTTCAGTCTTTGGGTGTTCATAGCATTGTCTTTTGGCCCGCATCTATTTTGTTCCTAGAAACCAGGTGCTCAATTAATCATCCTTGTTACCCCTGAAGCTCAGACTCCCAGGGTGATCCCTAACCCTGACAATTACTACAGTCATTCTGGTCCTCTGGTCTCTGACAGCTCGGGGCCACCATCTAAATTCTGTCACTTCATGACTTATCATCCCTGTTGGGTACTCACAAGCCCAGCTCTGTTGGACCTGTCATAGTCTCTCCCTTTCTCAGCACCGGCTCACAGAGAAGACTCCCACCCCCATAAACTTTCACTGCTATGGGACCCTGCTGATGGCCTTAATGTGTCCTCTGGGCTTTTCAGGACACAACATCCTCTGATTCCTCTGAGCCCACATAGTAAGTCCATGTTGCCACGTCCCCAAGTCTCCTTATTCTTTTTCCACAATAGTAGATGATTTTTATTCCAGGATTACTCAAGTATTTATGTCTAACTCAAACTGGGCCATTGTTTTGTATAGGCCTCTAATGGTTACCCTAGCCACAAGTTTGCCCTGTCTACTGTAGTCTTTGCCACTGTTAATTCAGTGTCTTGAGAAAGTTCCTTCAATCCAGTGAGTTCTTACTTACCCTTGACATTCTAGCAACCTTAGTCAAGTATGTTTAAAATCTTAAGCAGTACAGTTTATGTATTTTTAAGCTTCTCTGGCTTATAATTTCTTATTCCCTTTATCAAACCCAGCATATATTCTGTTGGTTATCAAACCGACGTCCAGCAGGAAGAACAGCGGCAGCTATGGAGCACAAGCTGCTTGTTGTGTCTTCCAGCTCTGGGGAAGAGTTAGCTTCCGGGGAAGGAGAGCTGCAGCTGCGGGCGAGGGGCACTGTTGGTCACTGGCTTTGTTTGCAGAGCCAGCATCCTCAGGACATCATCTAGATGCGTCCTTAGCATGTTGTAGGGTCCTATGTTTTCTCGACATTTTCTAAACTTTCTTTGGAGCTTCCAAAGGAAGAAGTAAAAAGGATTGAGTAGTAAGCATCTTAGAGCCCATGACAGTTCAAAGGAAGTTTCAGTGAAAAAGAGGTTCTCAAGTAAAGTCACCTGCTAAAGGGATCCTGTGTTTTTCCAGAAGTAGCCCGCATTATACGCCCACCCAGCAGTAGCGAGGAACTCTTGGGAAGCAGCCTTCCAGTACAAACAAGTGGAGGGTGCGGGCCGAGCAGGCCAGCAATCAAGACCACTAGTCAGACTCCCTGAAGCAGTGATGCTGAGAGACGCACTGTTGTCATCATATCCTTCACGGTCCTGAAAATCTGCTTGACACTGAAGTGACATGCTGGGGAGTCTGCCTGCAACCTGACAAGCCTTTTCTAAGCACAGTAGACTATCTCTGTGACTGGATCCTCTGACGACTCTCCAAATAAAAGACGAGAGATGGGCAAGAGGCAGGAGGAGAGGACAAGATTAAGTGATAGAAGAAAAAACTTCCCAACAACGTGGAAGGGTAGAACAGCACCACGTATCTTTCAAAGTGAAAATCCAACAATAAAGCAGCAGACAGAAAACGAGAAGGAAAGACACCCATCGCACAACTTAAAAAAATGAGTAGAAAGTTTGTAGGACTAGTCAGGGACCTGATGAAGAGAGAAACCTGTATCTGCCTTTGCTCTTCCTTCTTCCCTGGTGATAGCCGCTGACTGTCTGACTCTTCTCGTACCTTTGTCAGCACTTAATTCCTTTTCAGTCACGTGGGAGTTTCTTCTCCAATCATGCTAGCAAATGACTTACAGCAAACATGTGGAAGAAAGCCCCAATTAAAATAATAATGCTTTGTTTCTCAGCTATAAGGTATCATAGTAAAATGGAGGATGCTTGCTTCCGTTCTCTCCTCCAAAAAAGATCCTTAGAATTTTGTGTTCTAGAAACTTTGACTTCATTCATATTCAGAAAAGACTTGACAGTTTTTATTTTCAAAAGCGTGGGCAGGAGAAAATGATGCAGTCGAAAGGTGAACAAAAAGGGTGTGTTGATGGCATCGAGCTTCAGACAGAGAGGCAAAGGGCTTGAGGTGAGGGCAGATGCGCCTCCCCCCAAACCAGGAACGAAAGAGGAGTCAGGCCATCTCTGTGGCCTAAGCCACTGGGGCTGAGATAAGTCTCTGTGGAGGTTATCTTCATACTTCATCTAGTTAAATGGGCCACACTGAAGATGTGTGGAATTTTGGAAAGATAGCGAGAAGGAAGTGACATAGAAAATGAGACCTGCAAGTTGAATAGCGTCATGAAGATGATTCGGCCCTAGTGGGACATCTGTGTAAAGAGGTCATGTGTGAATTCCCCCTGCTCCTACTTAATAGGAAAAAACAAGTTAGAGGGGAATGTCAGAGAAAAGGGTGCCGCACACCCTACTCTTGTGCATGGCGTTGTGTTGTATATTTCCCAGCCTTCTTTTAGGTAGTCTATCCACAAGTGTTTAGTAAGAAAATCCAGTAGAAAGAAGTTGCTAAGTGTGACCATCGGAGGTGGGAGTGGGGAATAACGGGGTGGAAGAAGCCAGTGGAGAGCTGAATCTCTCATATCAATAATGCCTATTGCACCCCACCTTAGGGACACCCCTCACAACATAGCAGACACCTTCACTTCAGTCAGCATTGAAATACTTGCAGTATCCAGTGTCCCCAGAGGAGCAGAAACAGCTGACTATGAAAACCACCACCATAGTTTAGGGAGAGACAAGTGCTGCCCACTGGTTCCCTGTCCTGGTGCAGCCTGAGAAAGTTAGGACTTTGAAGAGAGGCTGAGACCTCCAGAAGGTCTCCTCTCCATCCCCGCCCATTTGACTGACCAGAGAAATAGCACAGGAGGCTGGATTAATTCTAAATGGGAGATTAGCATGTTAAACTTCATAGACTTTGCACAGACAAAATGCCTGCATGTTAAGGAACCTCCTCAGAACCTTATAAATAATCATGTCTGATCAGAGAAAAGAAAGCCAATATTAATCATCAGCGGTGAGGAGAAGGTGCAGAAGTGATGATATATGTGTGGAAAACCATAAAACGGTCACTGAAGGATTATTATTTTAGAGAGCAATTTTATTGTTAAACCAGGAGATATTTAAATGCTGATGAAGTTTAAGAGACAATGAATTGAAAAAAATCAAGAAAGTGAAAATAAATATATAAAATTAGAAATCTGACAAAAATATAGTACATATAGAGAAAATTCCAGAGAAAAACAAAAAATTCTCATCGTTATAATTTTTTAAATTGTAAATAATTGTTTCAGAGAAAAGACCAACAGAACAATTAAGAGACATTAACATTGGGTATTATATGTTTAAAAATCTACTGAATGTGACTAATTCTGTAAACAGAAAAAAAGTCATAGCTTGAGTTTTAATGTTCACATAATTTTCAATAAATCAATATTTTTAGTAATGTTAAGTGTTCAGTTTAAAGAGA